>CAUYQG010157849.1:0-66185 GCA_963574415.1 Tarsius wallacei | reverse complement strand
GAGACCCGCCTGGGCAGGCGAAACCTCATCTCTACAATAAATCAAAAAATTAGCCGGGTGTGGTAGCGCGCGCCTGTAGTTCCAGCTACTTGGAAGGCTGAGGTGGAAGAATCTCCGGAGCCCAGCAGGTCGAGGCTGCGGTGGCCAGGAGCGGCCACTGCACTCCAGTCTGGGAGATGGAGTGAGACGCCAACTCAAAAAAAAAAAAAAAAAAGAAAGAAAGAAAATAAGTGCATATACTTCTACTTAGAATCACTTTTCTCTGTGTTCTTACAATTGCACCAAACTCCTTATGTACTGTCATTAACCAAGCAACAACCACAGTCGTGATGCACTGTCACATAAGTGGTACACAGTCAAACCTCCACAGAATCTCCAATCTCTTAAACTGGCAGGTCACTCAATAGAGACAACCTTGTATGTTTCCTTCCCCCTACTTCTGCATGCAACCTTGAGAAATTTTCTGTTTATTCCTCTTTTCTATATAGTTTCCCCAATGTTTTGTGTTTGTGTGATTTATTATCTTTGCCTTCAGATCCATTTTGTTTCTTTTATATACTCTTTCTCATAGTTGTCCATGTAGCTATTTGTTTTCCATAATCAATGTTGCCCATAAAATATTAGTCATGGAATTATGAAACAGAAACATCTTATCTCTAACTGTGGGGGGAGAAGAGATTAGCTTAGAGTATTAGAAAGAAAGTGTATTGAATGCCTCTCAATCTAACTTTTATTCTCATCACTTTTGCATGAGGCCACTTTATGAGACACTTCTGTGAATTCCATGGCACTCACATATATGCAACTTATGTGGTGCGACTTATATGATGCAACTTGAAAAAAATGAAAGTAACCCATGGGTGACCTTTGAACTATGGGGCATGAGAGCTATTGGATAAATACTCCTTTTTATGTTTCTTGGCAGACAATTCTAAGGTCTATTCTATGAGTCAGAAAATTCCTGTAAGATCAAGTTCCAGCTACTAATAGTAGTAGCTTCTTTTTATCTGATTATGGTCTTTTTTGTTGTTTTTCCCTCCTCTGTTTCACTCTCCACACATTCTTTGTTGTTGTTGTTGTTGTTATTTTGTTTTATTCTATTTTATTTGTTTATTTTTTATATTTTATTTTAAAGATGTGGGGCACAATACAGGATTAGTTATATAAGTAGACATTGTGCAGGTAAAGTTTGGACCTTCCTTTGGTCCCCACTTTGCCTAGTTTGAGATCAGGTAACTTTTTGATGTTATGTGCCCCCACACCCCACACTGGCAGTATACTGCTACTGCCAATCCCTTTCTTATAGTATTATGGTAAACGTTCAGGGTCCGCTTATGAGTGAGAACATGTGGTACTCAGTTCTTTGTTTCTGTGATAGATAACTGAGTATGAAAGACTAAATTCACCCAAGTTGCTGTAAAGCCCATATGTTTGTCCTTTTTTATGGCTGTGTAATATTCAATCATGTATATGTACCACAGGTTTTTTTTTTTTTTTAACCAGCCCAGTTTTGATGGGCAGCACTGTTGGTTCCATGTTTTTACTATTGTGAATAGTGCCTCAGTAAACATGCGTGAGCAGGTATCTTTTTGGTAGAATGATTTGAGCTCCTCCAGGTACATTCCCAGTAGGGGATTGCTGGGTCATATGGAAGGTCAATGTCTAGTTCTATTAGAAATAGTCACACTGTTTTCCAAAAATGTTGCACTAGTTTGTATTCCCATCAGTAGTGTAGAAGCATCCCTTCCTTTCTTCCATCCTTGCCAGCATCTGTTGTTTGTTTCATTAATGTTGGTCATTCTTACTAGGGCTAGGTGGTATCTCAATGTGGTTTTGCTTTGCATTTCTCTGATGATTAGTGAGGTTAAGCACTTTTTCATGTGTCTGTTGGCTGCCCATATGTCTTCTTTTGAGAAGGGTCTATTCATGTCTTTTGCCCACTTTTTAATGGGACTGTTTGGATTTTTTTCCTTTTGTCACGTTTGAGTTTTCTTGTAGTTCCTGGATGTTAGACCTTTGTCAAATAAATAGTTGGCAAATATTTTTTCTTATACTTTGGGCTGTCTCCCCACTCTCTTGATGGTTTCTTTTGCCTTGCAGAAACTTTTCAGTTTGATGAGGTCCCACTTGTCTATCTTATCTCTTATGGCATGAACACCTGGTGTTTTGATCAGGAATTGGTTGCCTACTCCAATTTCTGTAAGGGTGTCTCCTGCATTTTCTAAGATTCTTATAGTTTGAGGATTTACATTTAGGTCTTTGATTCATTTAGATTTAATTTTTGTGTATGGTGATAGGTAGGGGTCCTGTTTCAATCTTCTGCATGTGATCAGCCAGTTTTCCCAGCACCATTTACTGAATAGGTTCTCCTCTCCCCAGTGGTTGCTGGTGGAGGCTTTGTTGAAGATGAATTGGTTGAGAAATTGAGGTTTTGCTTCCAGAATCTCTATGCTGTTCCATCAGTATATATGCCTGTTCTTGTACCAGTACCAGGCTGTTTTGATTATTGTAGCCTTACAGTAAAGTTTAAGGTCTGGAAGTGTGATACCTCCCACTTTGTTTCTTTTGCTAAGGATTGTTTTGGATATTTGTGGTCATATATGTTTCCATATGAATTTCTGTATTGTCATTTCCACTTCTGAGAAGAATGATGTTGGTAACTGAAAGAGTATTGCATTGAATGTGTAAATTGCCTTGGGTAGGATGGGCATCTTAACAATGTTGATTCTTCCTGTCCATGAGCATGGAATATTTTTCCACTTGTTTGTGTCTTCTTGGATCTCTTAGAGCAGTGTTTTGTAGTTTTCATTGTAAAGGCATTTCACTTCTGTGATTAGGAAGATGCCGAGATATTTAATTTTTTTGTGTGGATATTGTGAATAGGATTGTGCTTTTTATTTGGTTCTCTGCCTGTTGTTGGTGTATAAGAATGTGAATGTCTTTTGCGAATTTATTTTGTACCCCTAGACTTTGCCAAAGTCCTTTATCAGTGCAAGAAATTTTTGACAGATTCTCTAGGATTTTTGAGGTATAGGATCACATCATCAACCAAAGGGATAAGTTATCTTCTTCTTTTCCTATTTGGATAACCCTGATATCTTTGTCTTGTCTAATTGCTCTAGCTAGGACTTACAACACAATGTAGAACAGGAGGAGTGAGAGTGGGCAGCCTTGTCTTTTTCTGGTTTTCAGGGGAAATGCTTTCAGTTTCTGACCATTTGGCAATATATTGGCTGTGGGTTTATTGTAGGTGGCATTTACTGTTTTGAGGTATTTTCCTTCTATGCCTAGGTGTTCAAGGGCTTTATCAAGAAGGAATGCTGAATTTTAAGGAAAGTATTTACTGTATCTAATGATATAATCATATGGGTCTTGCTTTTACATCCGTTGATGTATTTAATCACATTTATGGTCTTGCAGATGTTGAACCAGCCCTGCATCCTATGGATGAAGTCTACTTGATTATGGTGGATAATATTTGAAATCTACTTATTAGATCTGATTTGCTAGAATCTTGTTGAGATATTTTGTGTCTATGTTCATTAGGGATATTGACCTGTAGTTCTCTTTTTTTGTTAAAGCTTTACCCGGTTTTGGTATTAGTGTGATGTTAACTTCATAAAATGTTTTGGGGAGAATTCCATCTTTCTCAATTGCCTGGAATACTTTCAATAGGATTGGTATCAGCTCCTCCTTATATGTTTTGTAAAATTCCACTGGAAATCCATCTGGTCCAGAGAATTTTTTTGTTGGTGGTGGTGGTAGTTTTCTTATGACAGAGTAAATTATTTCTGGGTTGTTATTGGTCTATTTAGTGTCTCAGTGTCTTCTTGTCTCAACCTTGGGAGGTTTTGTGATGTCAGAAAGTCATCCATTTCATTTAGGTCATGAAGTTTGTTTCCATACAGGTGTGCATAGTAATTGCTAATAAACTTTTGTATTTCTTCAGGGTCAGCTATGACTCGATCTTTTGTGTTTCTGATTGGGTTTATTTGGGCTTTTTCTGTCTTTTTCTTGGTCATTCTGGCTAGGGGTCCATCAATCTTTTTTATTCTTTCAGAAAACCAACTTTTTGCTGTATTTTTTTTTTCTATGATATTTTTGTCTTCTGTGTTCTGTATTTGGGCTTTTATTTTGGTGATCTGAATTATTCTGCTGAAGTTAGGGTTTTTTTGGTCTTGTCTTTCCAGCACCCTTAGGTGATTTGTTAGACTATCAACTTGTGATCATTGCATTTTCTTGATTTGTGCACTCTACACTTTCTTACTTCTGCTTCCTGTCATTGCTGCACAAATGAATGACCTGTAGGCAAGCCCTTATTTGGGGCTTTGCCACTGGGGAAACTCAGGTAGGACAGGAAACATTATGGCCTTCATGCTTTGTACAATGTGACATTCAGTTTTAGTTTTTCTCTTTTTATCAAATATGAAAGAAATATGCTTGCTAAAATAAGATGTAAAATGCAGTCTCCAATATCTCAGTAACAAATGACCCTTTTGATCTCATGTAGAAAATGCAACTGCCAAATAGAATACAGATATAGACAGAGAGGACACAGCATACTCTAAATAGGAGGATAAAACTGTAGGATCATAGCTATTATTTGGCCTAGGATAGAATACTACTTAGAAGAGCAAAGCTAGCAATAGAAATCAATTAATAAACTATGCCATGATAGAATAATAGTGATAATAATAAAGTAAATTATTTTTTATCAGTGCTCTAAATCCAGAAGCACCTATCCCAGTGAAAACTGCGTGGGACCAACCAGAGCCAGAATAACTACCTTAGCTTCAAAGGCTAGTGGGATGATGAACTGGTTGAAAATATTTCTCATAAATTTTTTATATAAATATATATGATTGTCATTGTAAAGCTATTTGCAGACACTCTTTTTAATACTTTTGACCTCCTCTTAAAATCGAATGCTAATTACAATATTGAGATACTGGGTTTATTCAGTTAGTCTATCTCAGTAAGGATATTTTTGAATGCAAGTAACAGAAAAAAGCCTCTTAAACTGCATTAAAAAGTCAGGAAATATTTTCTCTCTCACAAAAGGAAGACATAAGTATAGTGAATTTCAAAGTTAATTGATCTGCTGCTCAGCATTAGTGACATGGATCTGGATTCTTTCTGTCTCACGTTCTTCCATGCTGTCAGCTCCTTCCTCATGCTGGTAACAAGGAAGCTGAGGTTGTCCCTAGCTTCCCAAGAGGGTACTCGAACTTTTTTTTTCCTTGAGTGTGAATTCTTTCATCCTGAAAAACTAAACCTATTGCTGTCAATGGGATGAAATACCCAGGGCTAACTTTTACTAATAGTTTGAGCTGGTGTGAATGTTGAGGCATTAACCCCAATGTCCAGGACATACACTTTACTCAGTACATAAGCATCAAGGTTCTCAAATTCAGATTAAACAAAAATGGATAAGAGCCCCAAACCAAATGAAGTTTGTTTTATTGCACACACAGAAGCACAAAATAATTTTTATGCCACAGAAAAACTTAGATCAGAAAGATTTCTAGCATAACTTTCTAAACCAAAACCTTTTCTGCAAGACCAGATCATTATCTGAACACCTGGAATAGTAAGGTCACCATAAACAATGCTTTGTTTTGTTTTTATTGGCTTCCATGTCACAAAGTTACACACTAGAGAAGTTCTTTGAAGTTCAAAAGAGGACACATCAATAGCTGATGTAATGAAACTATCTTGTACCTTTTAAATTATATCCCTTTATAATCTATGTACCCCATATTTTTGATTGGCTGTTGTGCAATTTCTGTCCGGAAGTCTAATGGTTGACCTGATGTCAAGGTCAACACGAATGAACACTTTACTAATGTGTCCGTTGCAATGCCTACTGTGATAAAGTTCTGACATTTTACTGGGGGCTTCCTTACAGCTTGAATCTTCTGTCATTTTGACAATTGACTCTCATTTGCAAGGAAAGGATAAAAAGACAAAACTACCTCTTGACATCTTCTGACGTGTCTCTGGAGGTGATGAATCCCTGTTTTGGATAAGGCTCAAAATAATTGAGCAGTGGGAAGTAAATGAGGGAACAGTTTTCACAGTACCTTCAGTCTTAACAGTCTGTCAAAACAACTTGTCAGGTTACAAAATAATGATTTAAATCTCAAATGCAACGCATCTTTTTAGACACATGTGTGCATATAATATATCAGAAATATATTCCCAAGGTTTTAGAATTGGCCATATTCTCCTTCCTATACTAGTAAACAACATGAAAGACACATCCAAATCCAAAAAAACCAATCATTTGACACAGAAAGTACACATTTACTATATTAAATTATCATTTAAAACTAATTTGGTTGACATTCTAGAAAAAACATTGATGTAAGAGATTAGTCTCCTATCTCCTGCCCTGCTGCAGATCACAAAAAGATGACAGAGTACTTATCTTTGAAGGTTTTTTTGTTTAGTTTAGCTTTTTTAAAAAATGTATAATGTGAATTAATAATTTATTATATATCTTTACCTATAGAGTCATTAGGTTTTAAATTTCAATTCAAAACCAAGTGTATCAATAATCCAAGTTCTTTTGATTGCTCCTGCTTTGTGAAATAAATAACACATAAATTAAAATTATATTTTAAAAAATTCAGCAGCTGCAACAGAGTGAGACTCCAACACACACACACACACAAAAAAAAAAAAATTCAGCAGCATTTGTATTCTTTCCTCATATTTCCCCCTTGGGGAAAAAAATGGTTTAAAAGAAACAACTGAATAAAGTTTGTCTATGATTGATTTCAGTCATTTACCCAGCAAATATTTTTAAGCACTTACTTCTAAGTACTGGAGAACCACAATAAATAAAACAGACTAAGACTTTTGGCCCCAAGAGAATGTATACCCCAGTGGCTGGATCCATATAAGTCCTTTGGATGAAAATCTGATACAACCATTGATTCTTAGTTTCCGAACAATCTTTTCTCTGGGAACTTTAGGGTATCTGTTGAACTACTAATGAAGTTAGTTCTCTTACCTTTGGAATTAACACAGTGAACGCCTGAATCTAACTTTTAAAATGGAAAAGTGCATTATAATACTACAGTGTCACTGGAAAATTGTTTTTGTCTCAATGTCTTCCTCCTTGAAACACACTCAGCTATGTGACCTTAGAACATGCTTTAGTAAATTGTGGCATTTAAAGATTACTAATTAAATAAATGAAATGTTAGACAACACTAAAAATTCAAATAAGATTTGTCTTCAATGAATTGTTCTTTCTTCTTTGGTTTGGTCAATGAGAAGAGGGTAAACATCTCTCAAATATGTAAAAATAGTAAAGGCTCATAAAGGATAAGGAACCACATCTCACAGAATTCCATCTATGCCTATTTTCATTGACAGTAGTAGGAGAAAGAATGATAAATTTTTATTCAGCTAAAATTCTTAAATAATCCTCTACATAAAAAATAACTAAATAAATATGTTGTATTAGTATGCATATTGTCTGACAGTGACAAACAGTTCAATAGGCACTTATTTTTTCAACCAATATTTATTGAGCAGCTACTATGAATAGGCATTCTTTTAGGTGTTTGCAGTATGACAATAAACAAAACAAAAACCTCTGCTCTTGAAAAGCTTGCACTCATTTAATGCTCTGCAAATCCCCTTGAAGTGAGTGTTATTATTAATTCCATTTCTCAGAAGATAAGTACTGTATAATGGGATTTAGAGGTTAATTAATTTGCCTGATGTCATATAGCTATTAAGTTCAAAGACAGGCTGTGAATCCAGTTCTGAATGATTCTGAAGCTTGAATTCTTAATTACTTTAAATATAAAACCCATTGGATAATAAGTTCAAATTGACCACAAACTGGTAGCAATTACCTTAATCTTAAAGACATTGAAATATAAAGTTAATTATAATAAAAAGAATTAACGTCAGAAAACAAGAACCACATGATTATATCATTAGATGTAGAAAAAGCATTTGACAAAATAAGCATCCCTTCTTGATAAAAACCTTTGAACACCTAGGCATAGAAGAAACATCCCTCAAAATAGTAAGAGCCATCTATGATAAATCCACAGCCAAAATTTTGCTCAATGAGTAGAAGTTGGAAGCATTCCCCCCTGAGAACAGGAACAAGAGAAGGATACCCACCCTCACCCTTCCTGTTCAGCAGAGAGCTAGAAGTCCTTGCCAGAACAATCTGGCAAGAGAAGGAAATCAGGGGTATCTAAATAGGAAAAGAGAAAGTTAAGCTATCCCTCTTTATGGATGATATGATTCTATATCTTGAAAATCCAAGGGAGTCCGTCAAAAACCTGCTAGCGCTGATAAACGACTTTGGTAAAGTTTCAGGATACAAAATCAATGTGCAAAAGACAGTAACATTTCTGTACACCAGCAACCAGCAGACACAGAACCAAATAAAAAGCACAATCCTATTCACAGTAGCCACAAGAAAAGAAAAGAAAGAAAGAAGAGAAAACCTTGGTCTTCACCTAACCAGAGAAGTGAAAAACATTTACAACAAAAACTACAAAACACAGCTCAAAAGATGACACAAACAAATGAAAAAACATTCCTTGCTCATGGATTGGAAAAATCAATTTTGTCAAGATATCCATCCTACCCAAGGCAATGCAATACCCATCAAATTACCAACATCATTTTTCTCAGACAAGGAAATGAGAATACAGAAATTCATATGGATACAGAAAAGAGCACGAATAGCCAAAACAATCCTTAGCAGACTTCCAGACTTTAAACTGTATTACAAAGCTACAGTAACTAAAACAGCATAGTATTGGTACAAGAATAGACACAGAGACCAATGGAACAGGACAGAAATTCCAGAAGCAAAAACCAACTTCTATTTGACAAAGCCATCAATTACAATCACTGGGGAAAGAAGACCATATAGCAAATGGTGTTGGGAAAACTGGCTGACCACATATAGAAGAATGAAACTAGACCCCTACCCATCATCATATTCAAAAATCAACTCAAAATGGATCAAAGACCTAAATTTAAAAACCTCAAACTATAAGAATCTTAGAAGAAAACAAAGGAAACACTCTTATGCACATCAGAGTAGGCAACGAATTCTTGCCAAGTCCCCAAAAGCAAATAACGTAAAAGCTAAGATAGACAAATGGGACTTCATCAAACTGAAAACCTTTTGCACAGCAAAAGAAACCACCAAATGAGTGAAAATATTTGCTAGTTATGTATCTGACAAAGGCCTAACATTCAGGATCTACAAGGAACTCAAACAAGCTGAAAAGAAAAAAGCAAACAACCCCGTTAAAAAATGGACAAAGAACATGGATAGGCACTTTTCAAAAGAATATATGCAAGCAGTCAACAGATACATGAAAAAATACTCAGCCTCATTAATCATTAGAGAAATACAAATCAAAACTACAATGAGATACCACCTAACTCCAGTAAGAATGGCCATCATTAATAAGTCAAAAATTGGCCAGGCTCGGTGGCTCAGCCTGTAATCCCGTGCTTTGGGAGGCCGAGGTGAATGGATTGCCTGAGCCCGCGGTTTCGAGACCCGCCTGGGCAACTTGGTGAGACCTCATCTCTACAATTAATCAAAAAATTAGCCGAGCGTGGTAGCGCACGCCTGTAATTCCGGCTACTTGGAAGGCTGAGGTGGAAGGATCGCTGGAGCCCAGCAGGTCGAGGCTGCGGTGGCCGGGAGCGGCCACTGCACTCCAGTCTGGGCGACAGAGTGAGACTCCAACTCAAAAAAAAAAAAAGTCAAAAATTATCAGTTGCTGGCATGGGTGCAGAGAAAAGGGAATGCTTCTACACTGCTGGTGAGAGTGCAAGCTAGTTCATTTTATGGAAAGCAGTGTGGTGATTCCTAAAAGAACTAAAAATTGACCTTCTGTACCATCCTATAATTCCTCTCCTGGGAATATCCCCAGAAGAACATAAATCATTCTACCAAAAAGAAACCTGTACATGCATGTTTACAACTGTACTATTCACAACAGCAAAAACATGGACGCAATCCTACTGCCCATCAAAAGTAGACTGTTTAAAGAAAATGTGGTACACATACACAATGGAGTATCATGCAGTCATAAAAAACAAAAACATGGACTTCACAGTAAATTGGATGGAGTTGGAGACAGTCAAACTTAGTGATCTATCACAGAATAAAGAACTGTTCTAACTCCGAAGTGAGACATGAACATTAATTATATTAGCATAAAGGAGGAATCAGCAGTCACTGGGTACTGCTAGGGGAGGGAGGATGGGAGGGAGAAATATAACGGCACAAAGAGTAACGGATCCCAAACCAGAGGAAGCAAAGGCCAGTTGAAGACCCAAACTTCACATGCATGCAGCCTACTTGTATAGTTAATCCTTACTTGTGTCCCACATCTCCATTGTAAAATAAAATTTTAAAAAATTAAAAGAAAATCAGCTACTTCCTTCTAGGATCCCATCACCCACCACCCTGTATCAAAAGTTTACCATAGTAACAGACATTAGAAGTCATATGGAATAAGCATTAAGTACACAAGTACATAGGGTTGTGGAGTCAGAAAGGCCTGGCGTCTGCTCTTTTCACCATGCTCACTAGATGTGTGATATTGAGCAATTACATCATAGTTCAAAGCTTCCCTTGACACACCTGTAAAATGGAGTAGATAGTAGTACCTACCAAAACAAGCTATCGCGCGGCTAAAGAAAGGAGGCTGTATGACCAGACCTTAGCACAGTGCCTTACTCATAGTTCACACTCAATAGAAATTTGGCCTCTTTCTACTCTTTTTTTTTTTTTTTTGGTCAGGAAGGGCCTGGGGTCACTGGGGACATGGAGCTTGTCTTTCTACTCTTATCTCTGTCAATAAACACATAAGGCAGAAGAATTACCCATATTGTAGATAGCTAGGTAGATAGATAGATAGATAGATAGATACCTGGTACATTTGGTGAGGATAAATCATGGCTTTTCATACCTCTTGATTTTTCATAGTCCTATAAGTTTTCCAGGTAACCTTGAGAGGAGAGGTTTTCTCTTAAAAATAGCTAATTAACTGTCTCTTCCTTAATTTATAGGTACATAAAATCATCCCTTTGTGTTATAAAATGAATATCAAAATTTGCAGATCATTACCATAAACTAAAAGTGATTTTAATATCAAACTGATTATGTCTCTTTCTAATAAAGAGTCTTGAGAAAAATTTCAAGTGATTTTGCTTTTTAACTTAAAAAATACTAATGACTATAATGTTTTTAGCTTTAAAAGGTTAATTATCTGTGTGTGTATTTATATATGATATATATATACATAGACAGAAATCTTAGAATGGGAACAATATTTCTAAGAAATATTCCAAATAGAAAAGCCATAACATAAAAATTGATGAATCTGACTTCATAGAAAATGAAAATTTTCACATTTTAAAAAAATGTAATAAGCAACATTTTAAAACATATTACAAGCCAAAAGAATAGTAACATGTCTGATACACAAAAGAATTTCTATTCTATATAAATAAGTCTCAAATCACTAAGAATAAAGATATGGTCTTAGGAAAAATTAGGTAAAAAACATGTCTTAGTTTTGTGTTTCTATGACAGAATACCTGAGACTGGGTCATTTGTGAAAAACATAAAGTTATTTTCTCACAGTTTTGGAGGCTGGGAAGTCTGAGATCAAGGCACCTGCTGGTTCAGGTGTCTGGTATGGACTGTATTCTCATCCTCTGTAGAAGAGAAACACTGTGTCCTCACATGACAGAAGTTGGAAGAGCACCTAACACTGCAGAGAGAAGCCCTTATGAGTTAATCACCTCTTACAAGTCCAGTTTTTTAACACTATTTCATTGATAGCACCTGAAATTTGGAAAAGACACAATCAAATCATAGCAGGATATAAAAGGCATTTCACACACAGAAAAAAACGTAAACACACAAATAGTAATGCCAAAGTATTTGAAAAATGTTTTAATTTACTCACAATTGAATAACTGCAAACCAAAGGAAAAAGTTCATTGTTTTCAATATGCATAAAGCAAATTAATGGTCAACATTGGCCAAGTGTAGGAAAACAAGCAGTTACTGTAAATAGAATATATATTAGTGGATTCTCTCTGGAGATCAACTTGTCGATATCCCCCAAAATGTTAAAATGCAATTATCTTTGTATCCAGTATTTCTATTTCTGGGATTTTTCTTACAGATATATACACTGTATGTACAAAGCTATTCATTGAGGCATTTTAGCATTGTTCATGGAAGCCAAAGGCTAAACTCTATGTAAAGGGTCATCAAGACTGGATTGGCAAAGCAAATTATAATAGATCTATAAAATTCTATAATAGGTTTATAAAGGCTATGATAGAATTATCTTCAAAACATATTAAGAGGATAATCATACAAGACAGAGAAACTTATTTTATACGATAAGCTTACATTTGGCTAAAAAAATGAATATGAGACAAAGAAGAGAGATCTATTTTTTATATTTATATTACACACGCATTGCCTTTTCATTTTTAAGTTATAAAAACATATATAAATATACTGTTAAAAGAAAAAGACATATGGGAAACAAATAGTGGTGGTAATTAAAGGAAAATAAATGAACTTTCAAAATTACTAACATTTAATATATAAAAAATATTTAATGAATAAAATATGTTTGAAATTTTAAATTAGAGACTAAGAATGAGTTTGTGGAAGTTAAATATAGGATTCCTAAAATAATAAATATTAATAGAAAGCTAAAATAATCTCCCAGGTGGGAGAGAAAGAGAAAGAAAGAGAGTGAGAGAGAAAATCAAAGATGGGAAACAGAAATATAAAAATACAAGAGATATTTAGGACTAATTTCCTAGATACCTATTACACTTTCTGAAAAAAATTTACAGGTATCTATAATACACTGTGACAAAATTCTGAGAAGAAATAATAATAATAAAATAATTGTATAATTAAAAAATTAAAATCCCAACAGATACTAATCCTCAAATTGAGAAGTACTAAGCTGATTGACTGAAAAAAAAAAAAATACCATCATCTAAAATTTGGGATTTCCGAATACCTAGATTGAAGAGAATGACCTAAGTAGTTCAGAGAAAGAGGAAAAATGGTTACCTGACATGGAACCAAAACCAAGTTATTAACAATAGTCTTATCTGCCATTCTAGTTTCCAAATGTTAATGAAGGAATCCATTGAAGATCTGGGAGAAAGGTAATTAACTGACTCTATACCTAGCCAAAATATCAGTAAATGTAAGGGTAAAGTAGGAATGTAAGAGTTTTGTCAGACATAAAAGGACTCAGTGGCATTATTTCCCTATGCATTCTTCCCACGAAATTCACTCAAGAATGTGCTTCAAAAGAATATAAGAAGACTTACAATTCAAAAAAGAATGAAACTAACACTAGAAACCAAAGTGGTTTCTATGAACAATGGCTGTACAAGGACAAACTCTGTTCAAACTTGAGCAGCAAGTTGTAGATTTCCAACAGATATTATTTAATAAAAATGATTAAATTGATAAGATTGAGCAAATAATGTAAGACGATGAAATATTTTGGTGATAGTAGGGTAACAATTTATTCTTGTTCCCCTTAACTAAGTGATATTTAACTCCTAAGAACATTCCCTTAGGATGTTTTGTCTCGGAAATTACTCTACTTCATAATTTTAACATTACATGGCTTGTGCTTCACCATTATAAAATGATTTTATAAATCATCTTAATACTGACAGTGGAATACTTTTGTTCAATTTAGTAAACACTTTCCTTGTCCAGTTATAAGATTAGATAATTTAAAAGTAACAGTTTATTTTTACAATGATTTTCTGCAGAGCTGACAAAAATACTAATACTACAATCTTCAAGGTGTTACGAATAGCAAAACAGCAAATGAGGAGTTGTGAATTAAATGACATGTGTCTTGAAAAGTCTTATTCATTCCAGAAAATATTTCCGAATTATTTATTAATTAGAAAGTACTTGAATGCTAGGTATATAAAGAAACATACCACAGTATATTGGATGAATTTAGTTTGAGTTAAGAAAAAAAAACTGAAGTGTTATTTATGGAAAGTTAAAAGGTGAAATCACTGGGATGCAGTTTGCAGCCAGCCGAGCTGACATACAGGAACAGATAAAACGTCACTTTGTCTGTCACCAGCTTCATGGTTTCGACTCAAGTGATGTTTAGAAAAAGAAAGGACTCAATGTGTATAATTATGTGATTATATCATACTGCTGTGTTGAAGTTCTGATATAAAGAAAATATTTTAAAATTACTTTCTCTGTACCTATTAATTTGGTTCTAGCATCTCTCTTTTTTTCCCACCATCAAAGACCTACACATTTTATTAAATGCAGTTTTAAAGCACGTTTAAATCAAAATTGATTCTCAGTTTCGCATAAGTAATGATACATTAGCTGAGAACAGTAATTGGATATTCCATAAACTCATAGACAGTCATTTATAATACAAACACAAAGTTTTCTGGCTTAAAAAAAAATCCATTTTATTCTTTGGGCTACTGATGATCACTAACATCCACTACATCAAAAAAAAGGATCATGAAATTGTGTTAAGACATGAATTCATGAATTGTGTAAATCTGCTTAGATGCTCTACAGGGCTGCCTCTGTATATCAACAAAGTAGGATCATAAGATGCCCCAAAGTAAGCTAGATAGAGCTTGATGGGGCTCAGAGACTGGAATTCAGTCATCTTTTTCTTCAAGTCCACTATAATAAAGTTTTAGATAATTAACAGAATCAGTATAGTACAGATTAATAAATAGTTTTAAACTATCATTTATCTCCAAACAAAAATGCTTTTGATGTAATCAGAGTAGTGGATAGTTAATGGTGGTACGCTCAAGGCTCAGAAAACTCAATGTATGTATGTTGGACTTAGCACAGCCAACTCTAAACTTGTCTCCCTTTTCACTGTTTTTCCGTGAACAAGGACTGTTGCTTATTGACTAATCAAAAATTTTACACTAGTGGGAACAGAAGGAACTATACTGGGGAGGAAGACCCCTCTGTCTCTCTTTAAATGCATTTCCTCTCATGAGTCTTGAGGGATAAGCTAGGGCAACAGAATGCTTAGCTTAGCCCTTGGAATTGTGGGACAGTATGCGGGAGAGGCCTGGAATCTTCTCTCTTTTCTTTCTCTGGCTTCATTGTTACTCTTCTTCCTGTGATCGACAGATAAGCTGTCCCTGATGCCTTTTTTTCTCCAACTAGGTGGACGAAGACAAGGGTAATCTAGTTCAGCTCTTTTCTAGACAGAGGAAAACTTACTTTTGTTTTTTAACCTTTTGTGGTCTAGACTGGACATTCTTTACTACTAAAGCCATAAGACCTAAGATATGATGTGAAATAGAGAGCTCTGACTGTATAGCTGTAAATATAAACAAATTAGTTTTCTTCATTTGCCTACCTAGCTGATCAAGATACTGTATTGGGGTTTGGACTAAACTGCTAGCTAGTAATAAATGTTGCTTTGGCTAACCTTGTTGTCTATTCTTGTATTTCCTTTTCAAAACCAAGAAAGGGAAAGACAGAAGAGAAGTAGTAAAAGACAGCAATCTTGATTCACAGCTGGCTATCTCTGAATCTGTCATTAAAAAGCTGTTGAAACTGCTTTGGAATTTAGGGTGGAGTGAATTTGTGTTTTGTTCTTTCCTGCATCAAATTTCCCATATTAGAATTTTAGACAACCATAATAAATACAATAACTTAAGTACTGCCTTCCTCAATATCACTTTTTCCTAGAACTGGGATTACTGTGAAAACAAATATATTTTTATATATTTATAACACAAAAATGTTTACAATGTTACATCCAAAATCCAGAGAAATTAAAAAGCATGTGAACCAAAAAATATAATTCTGGGGGACTAAAGTAAAACATGTCAGCAATTTTGTAGAATATTTGAAAGCAGAGACTTTAGTCCCCTGGGAAGGAAAACTTCTCAGCACTCTTCTCCAACATGTATTGAGGTGGACACGTATATACCATTTGATACAATAGAAATTTTCATCCTTAATCACTGGCCAGTCACAAGCAAAGAAGAAATGCAATACTGATTCCAATGGAATAATAACACTGATCCACTTGTGGGAAAAATCACCTACAAAATGAATTTTGAGAAACTTAAGTCTTATTCAAAAGGATGTTTGTTGTAAAAAAATGACCTTTAAATCATGTAGATATGACCATTGATAGATATCCATTATTAACCTTACTAATCATACTACATTTACTTTGAAATAGTCTATCATTTGCCCTTTGGTTTTGCCCAGTTATCTTCTGAAAACAATCTCTAAATTATTTCTAATAAGCTTCCAAATACCCTGGATAATTAATTCCTAATATAAAGAACACATCCATGAATTTAGAAATTACTTTGCAATTTCATGGAATGCCTTACTCCAAGAGTTATATCTGAGAGGTAAAGCTTTGAACCCCTTTTTGTTGTTGACCCCCTCATAAGCTCATCTTGTCACATTATTCTACTGTCACTCACTAATAATATAGCACTCTGCCCCCAAAGAACCAGTTCCAGAATGTAGAAGTATACAGAAGAGCACTGTTCCGTTTCAGTGCCATAACTCTTGAATAATCTCAGGTGACTTTTTTAACCAGGGAGAAATGTTGTAGTAGAGTATGTTTTGGGAACAACATTTTGAACAATAAAAACACTCTTCACTTCTGAGAGCAGGATTTTTGCCCATTCTTAGTTTTCATTCATTGCATAGGATGATACCCACACAGGGATCTGGAGTCTAGAGCTAAATTACCTCTGTTGACATATCATTATTAAAAGACCCAGAATAAAACAGGATGAATGTGAAAAATGTCTGGCATGTACGATTAGTATTTGAAGTGTACTATATTGTATCTTTTATTTTCCTATTGGATATTTCTTTTTTTTTTAAGTCCTTTATTTTTTTTCTTTTTTCCTTTTACGGATTTTGTAATTTGACAAAGCTTCTTGCAGAAGAGGTACTAGTGTACCATGGAGAACATGTATTATGGATAAAAACTGTCATCTTACTCTCCCATTCTCATTTGCAGCTGCTCATGAGAGGCACAACTTTATCCTGTAGGCTTAGTTTATTCCTCTGTGTTTAAATAAATAGTGAGGCACAATGCAAACCTGTAAATCCTGCCTGGATTTACTTAAAGTACAGCTTTTTGCTAATACTGAGGAAATGGAAAATTATTACTATATATTGCCTTTCTTTAGGTGAAAAAAAAGAGTAATGAACCTTCTGAAGGAATGGAAACAATTTCAAGGGATATAAATTATTGAATTTTGTTATTGTCTTTCATGGCTTTAAAGTCATGTTTTAGTTTTGTTTTATTTTTTATTATAGGAAATAAAAAGTTTCCATTCAGAACAGAGATCACATAAAGTTGAGAAATTAAAGACTAGTGGTTCTCATGTAAAGGTCCTCCTTAAAGGATCTCATTAAAGGATGCATTTGTGTCCATTTTCAAACACATTTACATCACTGCCTAAAATTCAATATTTGCATGTTCACACAAAGGCCTATATGCCAATGTTTATGTAGCTTTATTCGTAATCATTCAAAACTAGAATCAACTCAGATATCTTCCAACTAGTAAATGGATAACAAAAATTCAGCATAGCTATACAATGGATATTACCTGATGGTAAAAATGAATACTGCTATAATATTGCTACAGTGCAGATGGATCCAAAACACGTTACTCAGTGAGTGAAGTTAGACACCAAATATACTATACTGTATCATTTCATTTACACCACATTCAGGAAAAGAAAACTGGAGTTATAGAGAGCAGATCAGTGATTGTCAGAGTTCAAGAAGGGAAAGAGTAAAAATTGCAGAGAAGCAAGAAGGCATGTTAGGTGGTGATAGAAAAATCTTTTATATAATAACTGTGGTGATTACATAATTTTTACATTTATCTGAAATCTTTGAGCTGTACACTTAAGTTAATTTTGTTGTGTTGAACAACATTTCAGTAATTTCAAAAACTCAGTATATTGCAAAATGAAGTTAAAACAAATAGTAACAAACATGTGCACTTCAGGTCCCAAGAGCAGCTTATGCCAAATGTCAAATGAACAAGTTAGAGTGGATGTTACCTCATCCAAACCGTGCAAAGAGGGGATAATAATAGAATCTAACACTTAGGATTTTTGTAAAAAATTAAATGAGATGATGTGCTAAATGCTTAGTGAAATACCTGACACATAGCAAAGACTCAGAAACTACTATTTTGTTATAGTAAAACAAGGCAAATTATTTAAGCAATTGTTTATAATGCTCGAATCTTCTTAATTAGGTCTCTTATTATTTTATGTAAGTCCCAACAGCTGCCTCTCACCCCAAATCCCTAATTTATCCAAAAAGCTCTTGCTTTCTAGGGTTTTGTTATTGTTTGTTGCTTATTCATTCCTTATTCAACAATACCTATTGATCACTTTCCATGTGCCAAGCACTGTGCTGAGTGCTGGAATAAGGTATCGATTACATATGGTCCCCTACCCTTATGCAAAGACAGACATTAAATAAATATACGATTAAATATATGAATTCAAATGATGAAAAATACTACAAATTAGAAGAATATGGTAAAGCACTGGATAATAACAGATGGAGGTCATTTTGATGAGGAATATATCGAAGTCTTCACTATGGAAGGAATATTTGAGCTGAGACCTAAAGGATAAGTCTAAGAAAAAGCATTCCATGTAGAGAGAACAGCAAAGACCCTACAGTATAAAAAAAGTTTTATGACCCTGAGAAACTAGGAAACAAAACAAAAACACTAGCATGCCTGGTGGGTAATGAGAGAGCAGCCATAGGAGATGAACTTAAAGAACTGGACATAGGTAGATGACGGCGAGACTGGTAAGCCATATTAAGATTGTTCTACTTGACATAACAGTCACTAATGTATGGCAAGTGATTTCTATGTACCAAACATTATTCCAAGAGCTCTATATAAGTTATTCCATTTAATTCTCACAACAACTCTATATGGGCAGGTACCTATTATCAGACCCCATCTTGTAGCACAGTCAACTGAGTTACATAATTTGCTCAAGATCACAGATAGGATCCAAACCAAAAAACAAAGACGGGACCCTCTAGCTTCAGATCCCACTCACTGTGCTATGTGGCTTCTCCCTATATGATACTTCCACTCCATTTAAGACTAGGGCATGTAACAGTATCTATTTTATGTATTGAAAAAAATCACCTCACCTGCTCACCTGCTGTGGGAAGGACTTATGGTAGAGGAACAAGATGAATGTAAGGAGAACAGAAAATTACAGTAGTCAAGGCAGGCTTCATAAGTGTGTGACCTGTCCAGTTGCACAGCACCCCAAACTTAGAAGAGCACTGCTCTTGGTTTAATTCTGCTGAAGCTGAATTAATTCTAAATAATTTTTGAAAAATGTGCCCTCTATTTTCATTTTATACTGAGTCCCCAAATTATGTAGTTGGCACTCGAAGTGTTTTTGCAAGAGATTCTAATGATTTGGATTGTTAAACTAAGTCATTTACCTCTGGTGACTAGAGCTCTGCATCTCCTGTACCAATATCCTTCCTTGAGTGCAGAAGGGAGTTGCCATTTATTAAACACTGAGCTAGGAAAGATCTTAGGGCTTTGCATGCATAATTCAATTAATCCTCACAACCACTTTATAAAGGAGATTCTATTATTAGTATTTTGTTAGATGAGAAGACGATTGCTCAGAAAGGTTGTCATGTGGCAGGAGGGGAAGGGAGATGGGATTAATGGTAGTCAATATCTGTCTGGGGACGAGGAGACACCTCTTATCAACAAGGATGACTGAACGAAGCATATTTGTATACCTAACCCCTAACTGTACCCTACAATATCATAATAAAAAATATTGATCATTAAAAAAAAAAGTCATGTGGCAGAAATGATAGTTCTAACTCCAAACCCATTCTTATAAACCAAATCTTGTCTCTGAAGCCCTGATTTCTACTGTCTACCCTAGAACTCTATTTCCAAGGTCTGCCTGTTGACAGGGGCACCTCACTAGCATGAAGCATTACGACCTTAGCCAGACCAGTCATTGGAAATTACCTTTGCAGATAAAACCCACTTACATACCTGTCTTTTGCTAAGATCTAGGCTGGTCTTTCCTCAAGCCCTAAACAAATCTGTAAATCAACCCCAAAAGAAAGCACCATAAAAAATCTCCACAATTTTACAATGTTTTTTTTTCTTTTTTTTTTCTTTTAAAATTGGGAAGAGACTGGATCTGAAATGTTCACACATTTGCAATGTTTTATTCAAATCCTGAAGTTTGTGTGCTCATTGGATTCAGAGAGTGACATTTCTGCAAGTCCATCGACAACCAATCTTTTAAAATATATTTTTAATATATGTCTGATCACTTAGAGAGTCTGTGGGTGTTGCAACCCTGCTTTATTGAATCATAGACTGTCTAAACTTGAAAGATCAGAGAGTTTACCCAGAGACCAGGTGATGCTTAATTTCCACTCCAGTTCTCCTTCATATCTGTCAAAAGTTTAGACATTTCAGCAGAACTCTCACAGTGGCAAGCAAAGCAAGGCCATACAAATCAAATTCAACCATTGAGGGGAATTCTGAAAGTTTTATTATGTAATGCAAACATTTTTCCAAAACATCAAAGTAATATGTATCATGTTCTACCCTAGTTTTAGAATTCAATCACCTGTTAAAAACAATGCAAAACAAAAACATTGTTAATCATATTTTAAATAAGGTAACTAATTAACTAGTATAGTTTTATGGACTATTTTAGGTTATCCATACAAAATAAAAATCAACGTGGTTGCTCCAAAAATCAGTGTGGCAATTATATGGAACAAAACCTATGTGTTCAAGTTATCAATGATAATTTGGTTCCCAAATCTCCATTTTCATTCTATTGCTTACCTCAAGAGAGAAAACAGAATTCTATTGCACTATTTTGAATATTGGATAAGAATAAGGGGGGAGAAGTATTACCTTTTGCTGAGAAGAACTTAATGATGCATCATTTCCCATTTACTAGATATTTATTACTTGGGCAAGACATCCACTTAAATTAACAACTTTCTATCCTTTTCAAGAGTAAAAATATTATTCTGACATAGTACTGTACTGATTTGTTCATTAGAAGCAAAAAATCAGGCAGCTGTTAAGGACATTGTACTGAGTATCATTCAAACTGCACACTAACCCTTCTGCTCGGAATGAAATTAAACTTGACACTTTTCATTTACATAAAGCTGACAGTTTCAGCCTGTTGGAAAATTTTCTAGAACTTCAAGTTCCAACATAGACATAAATACCACCCGAAGATCTCTTGAATAGAATGTTTCACCAAAATAGAGGAGATCTTCTTCATGGATTATTTAACAATTAATACAAAGTAAAGGAGGTTTATTCTTACAGATCAGTGTCCTATAATAATTTAGTTTCTTTGTTTTTGTTTTTTGTTTTTTGCTGTCTGCTACAACCATTATCTGGGTAAATGAAAGATTCCCACATTCGTCTTTGTATTTCTGAAGTGGTCATAAGATAGTATATTAAATAAATAAGTAGGAGGATCAATTGGCATCCCTTTTACTAATTTTTGAGAAAAAATAGAAAAAAATTATCAAATAAAAATTATTGAAAGGTAAATAAATTTTAAGGAGAAAAAATTTTATGGAGGTTTGATACCTGGTAAGATGGAAGATCAGAAAATATTAGAGTTGACAAAGCATATAATTTGCTCCATAAATGGCATATCTAAGGATGAGAACTTTTAGTTATTGCCTAAAAGTTGACTTTTCCCTGTGCCAGCTTCATCCATAAGATAGTTGAAAGATGCTGACTGTAATTTCAATCATCATATCCAGAAATAGGAGCATACAGAAACAGACAAGATTTTCTCTTATAGTATCTTCTTAAGTGTGAGAAGTTTCCCAGATGTCCTTTAGCAGCACACCTTAACTAAAAGTGAATAGTATTTTGATGAATCAATCAAGAAGTGCTAATTAAAAATCTATTTATTGTTTATAACTTGGGTGATCACAAAATTTATCATCTACACAGAGACACTTTTAAAAATGCAAGAAAGAGCTAATAATTACAATGAGGCAGAAAGGATAAAACATGTTATGGACAAATCAGAAATAGATACTTTAATTATAGATGGCTTTTGCCCTCTGTGCATACCCAATTTAAGGTAGACAACTTAAAAATTAACAAATACAGAGTATATGTGAACAGGATACTGGTTAATTTTAATCAATCAAATATATAATTTTATATGAGCATCAAATGTATTTTATTCTTAGAAGCAAAACTGTGGCTTGCAGTTTCACTTGAAAGTACCATTAAGCATGTTGTCTTCATCTAAAATGAAGTCTAGAATAGAAAAGAATAGGAACTGTGAATGAGAGAAACATTTGAAAGACCTGATGCAGTTCCACCAGGAAAGAGATTTAGCAGTGGGTCATGAAAACTATTTGTAAGTCCTTTGAAAACTGTCATGAACAAGAAGGTTATACCTATTTTCTATGTCTCAAAGGTCAGATCTAGGGTTAAGTAATGAAAGAAAAAAGAAATTACATATTTTAGATATACAAAAGATCATTTTTGAACAATGGAGAGTGCCCAACAACAGAACAGGCTGTCACAATGTTAGTGAGTTTTACAACAGAAGTACACAAGAGGAATCTGGACAACCAATTTTTCTGTTCATGGGACATACAGTGTATGCTACACAGTGTGCTAAGCAGTTAACAAGAAAAATTTCCTAGCTAAAAATCACAATAATCCTATATGGTGATGACTACTAATTTTATAAATGAGAAAATCAAACCATGTTCAAGGACCATAAGCCTAGCACAGATGATACTGGGTTCAACTAAGCTGATTTCTAAATTTCTATCTGTAGTCAAGATAATTTCCAAACCCTGACTTGAATTGGCTTGAACAAAAAGGCAATTACCTTAAATATGAAGTCCAAAGATAGGGTGACTGCAGGCATATTGCTTTGATTTTCTGCCTTTACCTTAGTTTCGATCTTCTCCCTGTGCTGGCTTCATCTACAGGGCAGTTGCAAGATACTGAGATCATCTCTTGTAGCATCACCTCCTTAAGTGTGAGAAATAATTTTCCGGAAGCTCTCTAGCAGATCTCCCTCACTTCTCATTAGTCAGAAATGTATCATATAATTGCTTCTAACCAATCACTGATAGGTAGTATGGAACCATCATCACAGAATTCCACCAATCAGAACTTATTCTGATTTAAATGGGAGAGACATGGACACAAAGAAAACTGCTCTCCAGTCTTACTACTCAAAGTGCAGTTGCAGAGCAGTGTCGGTAGCACATGTACACCTGGTCGGAAATACAGAATCCCAGACCTACTGAATATAAAAATATGCATTTAGTGAGTTTTGTAAGATTTGTGCTTACATTAAAGTTTGCAAACAAACTTTGCTTTGAAACTTTGTTTTCAAACAAAAGTTTGAACTTGAGTTCTGGTGTGGATGGTAGAGTAAACATCTTCAGCCCAGAAACTTAGGGTAGTCATACGAATTCTAGATGTTTCATCTTTTCATGTTAATACATAATGGTCAACCTGCCATTTACTGTGTGTGCATAATCACTTTGTCAGTTTTCACATTTCTGTGAACCACCAAAGTGCTGATTTTAGAGTCATGCAGTCACACATATATTTGCCAAGTCCATAGCCTCTTTCATCTAGAGATATCAAATGCATTATAGATAAATGGGCTTTGGGGGAGAGGTAGGAAAAAGTGGTGATTTCTCCATTTGTTTTTGAGGTTAGCTTATTGGAATATTACCATAATTTTGAGACAACTAATAATCAAAAGACAACATGACTCTACAGAGCCTTTTATAGGATGGCACAGTAATTAATTGGTTGCATCATGGCCAAAGGTTATTATCTGAGCAGCTGCTTCTTTACAAAGCCTGCATGATCTGTAGCCAAAGGGTTATCAGGAAAGAAAAAAAGGTGGGGGAAAGACTTGTCTACTTCTGATAGCATTGGCCCTTTTTAACTACGTAATTAACTTTCTGTCCTGCATGACTTTCCTGTGCAGTCTTTCTGCAACTTCTGCCTGGGAATAGGAGAAGCAGCTCAATCAGGTAGTTCAAAGGTGAATATAGAAGGTTATATCCTATTTAGGATTTACCTGTCACCTTAAATACTGGACATAATGACTAACCCTATTCAATTGAGTGAAAAAAATTCACACAATCCAACATCAACTTGAGGAATCTAGATGGTAGCAACAATAAAAGGGTCCTACTCTTATAGAACTAGGGGTGGTTGAGTAGGGTCTTCCCATTTCTTTGAAAACAATGACAGCAGATCCTGTTTTCAGTTGAGTTAGTCCAGGTATTCAGAGAAGCATATTCTAAAAAGGAAGTATATATGCAAGAATTTTACATGTGGGAGAAAGTGGAGAGGGTGCCCGGTTGTCTGGGACAGCCATCTGACATTGAGACCATTCTAACGGAGAACAGTGTACAGAAAAAAGGAAAGAAATTTGGATGGAGACAGCCTAGACTCCCATGAGGCCTATGGAAGTCTTGGCAAGGCTATTAGAGAGCACTCAAGCCAAAATCAGCTGCCAGATGAGTCCTATGGTCCCCAGGAAAATGGTCTTATTAAGTATCCCTGCTATTTTTTTGTTCCCATCTGGAAGAAGTCATGGGAAGCCTGTTATTGGCTGGAACATGGAAGTGGATTTCAGAGCATAGTCACTCGGTTCTTGGACAGTTATGCTTCTTGTAGTTGAAGGTCTATGAGAGGCATTTTGTAGGCCAGAGATTGAAAAGCTATAACTAGTGAGCAGACATCCCATTTTTGTAGATAAAATCCTACTAGACACAAACACACCCATTCATTTACATATTATCTGTATCTACTTGAACACTAAAGTAGAATAGTTAAATAATTGCGATAGATCCTGTATGTACCACAAGCTTAAATTTCTTATCATCTAGACTCTTTTTTTTTCTGCCACCCAGGCTGGAGTGCAGTGGCATGCTCATGGCAGCCTCAACCTGCTGGACTCAGGCGATCCTTCCGCCTTAGTCTTCCAAGTAGCTGGAACCACAGGCACTCACCATCACGCCTGGCTAATTTTTTTATTTATTGTAGAGACGAGATCTCATTCAAGTTGCCCAGGCTGGTATCAAACCCCTGGACCCAGGCATCCTCTTTTTTAGCCTCCCAGAGTGCTGGGATTACAGGCATGAGCCACCGCGCCCAGTTACCATCTCGCCTCTTAAGAATAGGTTTGCCTATCCATTCTCTATATTGCCAGAGTTTAACCCTTGCACTTCAAAGACCTATTTCTCTGGAAAAATCTCCACACAGCTTCCAGAAATGACTCCTCTGTACATACCAATGGACTTTTATTTGTAAGTTGAAATTCACAAGAGGGAGGTTATTGAGGTGAACTACGACTCTTGTCCCATAGTTGGTCTTGGGGCCACAACTGGCACTCATCCTTTCCCTCCACTGCTACCCATTCTGAATTCCCCTCACCCTGGTAGATCATAGTTAAAAGGTGTGAACCCTTGACATTTCTCAGTTAGGAGTTGCTACACATGTCTGTTTGCAGTTACAATAGGACAAAGAAGTACCTGAAGTTTCCCCAGTGAATCATTTGGGGCCTCTACACATTTTCCTCCCTGTCCCCTTTAATAGTGATACCTTCTCCTGCTATAAGGGTCAATTACCCTTGCCAGTATAATGACTTTTCTATTTACCTGCTGTTCTCTGAGCATAAGGTGTCCAAAGTGTACCAGTGGCAGCTGTTGTCTTGTAGTTCACTGAGATCCCTGCTCTGTCCTGTGACTAAAAACTGCCCCTTTTTTGAGACTAGGAACACCATCTAAGTAGAAGCCAGAGTAGTAAAGAAAGAAAGCAAAACAAAATCTTCCTTCAGAATGATGGTAAATGGGGCCTTTCCTCTTACTATCCTTATTCCTTATTGGATTCCTCATTCACATATTTTTTCCATTTTGATATGCAGAGCACTATAGCTGTCTCTGATTTAATAAATACACTGCATTCTCAAAGAGTCCACCTCATGATTTCAAAGCCTTTCCTCTGTGCTGGTACTTCACTTGTGTCTTTAGAAGGCTATTTCAGCATTCTATGAGGCTGGTTGCTTCTAGGAAGTGTAATATGATACCTCTAGTGAATCTCATGGCCCAATCCCAGTCTCCTTTAGTGTGAAGTGGGCTTCTGTTGGATGCTATACTGCACAGAATTCCATGTCTGTGTGAATTAGGCATTTCATACACTCTTAGAGGATGATGATGACTGAAATTATGTGGCCAGGTTATGTAAATTCATACCTGAAAAGATATCTCTCTCTGAGAGAATGAACTGCTGGGTCCTTCTAAGATGAAAGGGCCTCAACATGGTCAATTTTACCAAGGGACCAGTTGGTCTTCTTGAGGAATAGTACTGTATAGAAGGCTCAATGTTTTTCCCTATTATAACACTACAAGGCAGAAATGGTTAGATTAACCTTTGTAAGTAGGAGAAAATGCTATAAGACTTTAATCTATGCCATTATAGCCACTCTATTCCTGTGTTCATCATAGAGATTCAAGGTTATTAAATGATAAAACTGTCTCATGTCAATTGACCAAATTGTTCAATGCATCTTCCATGCTGGTTACTTTCTTGTGTTCAATAATGTATGATATAAAAAAATCTTCACATGTTGCACCCACTTCCATATGTCCTCCCACATGCCAGAGCTGCTTATCTCTGATATTCCATTCTTGTATTTTCTAGGCCACTGAGAAGAAGGCATGGCCATTGCCGCTGTCCAAGAAAATGTATATATTCTTACCTTGAGCCATGTATTTGTTATGGTTCTCCAGAGAAGCAAAACCAATAGAATAGAGATAAATAGAGATTTATTATAAGGAACTGGTTCACATGATTGTGAAGGCTAACAAGTTACACTATCTGCTGCTTACAAGATGAAGAATGAAGGAAGCCAGTAGTGTATTTCTAATTCAAAGTCAAAGGCCTGAGAACCAGGGGAGCCAAA
Organism: Tarsius wallacei; assembly: GCA_963574415.1. Lineage (NCBI taxonomy): Eukaryota > Metazoa > Chordata > Mammalia > Primates > Tarsiidae > Tarsius > Tarsius wallacei. Next base: position 39,053 of record CAUYQG010157849.1, on the reverse strand, counting down.
AGTGCAAGTCTTAGTCCTACCATGAAGGCCTAAGACCTAGGAGCACCAACATGCAAGAGCAGGAGAAGATGGATGTTCCAGCTCAACCACCTAACAAATTTGCCCTTACTTCTCCTTTCTGTTCTATTACAGTCCTCAACAAATTAGATGATGCCCACCTGCACTGATAAAAGAAAACTTTTTACTCCATCTACCAAGCTAAATGTTAATCTCTTCTGGAAATACCTTGACAGACACACCAGAAATAATGTTTAACCAGATGTCTGGTCATCTCCTAGCCCAGTCAAGTTGACACATAAAATTAACCATGGCAAACCACTTCTTTATTCACACAAAGTCTAAAACTTGGTGCACTGTTTATGGCATTACTCATTGGGCTGATATTTTTTTTTCGCCACTGTCTTTCAGGATCACTCCTAAATGTGACTGTACTGTAGCCAACATCCACTTCTGGCTTGAATCCAGTAAATCTATAAACCATCCATAAACCAAGTTCAGACCTTTCCCTCCTTTTCAGTTGGTCCTACAAGATCCCCCATAAGACTATACAAGTCAGGTGAGGGGCACTGGCAATGCATAGTATAGAGATCTGCTCATGTCCTCTAGTCCCCCTTGAGCTCAACCGTAGATAGGTACCATTTCCATATTACAATAGATTGATGTTTTCCCCATTCAACTTATCATACTGGGCAATTACAGATGCGTGGTCACTTTGTGCCCACAGTTAGGCATTTCATCTTCATCAGAGCCCAGTAAAGCTAAGAGCTCTTTCTGAGAGGGCATATAATTATTTTCTTTGAACAGCATGGTCTTGCTCCAGAATCTCAGGGCTGGTGAGTCTCCCACTGGGGCTTGTCACAAACTACACACTGAATTTTTTTCCCATCTGTAATACTTGTAACATCATAGCACTTGCCAGACCACTTAGGCTAAATGGCAGGGCAACTTGCACTGCAGTCTGAAATTACTGTAGCAGCCTTTCATGTTCCAGGCCTCATACAAGTTGGCAGCCTTCTGAGTTGCCTGCTATTTAATGTCTGGAATCCAAAGAGGAATGCCAGGAGCTATAGCAGGTTTCTTTCTTTGTGGTAATGGATATAAGATACATTATTTTTACTTTGTACAGGATATTCAAGCATACTCCTGATTGACCACTGGACTACATAAATCTCACTGATGTGACCGTTACTTGAATTTTTATTCAATTGATCTTTTACCCTTTGTAGGCCATGTATCTTATCAATACTTCCAGATTACTAGTCACCTCTCAATCATTGTGTCTTACAAACATGATGTCATCAATACAATAGATCAGCGTATTTTTTTGGTGGAATACTCATGCATGCAGATCTCTTTGGTCTATGTTGTGACAAGGTGGCTGGAGAGTTAACATAGCCCTCTTGGTTACCCCTCATATCTTACCAGTCTTTACATTAATTATGGCCTTTCAGTTTCTAGAAATTGAGCACTGCCATATAGTCATTCTTACTTACATCTGGTTATTCATTCACTCCAACTCCACAAATAATAATGTGCCCAACTCTGTGACTGCATCAGTCTTGGTATGCCAGAGGAGAACCACCATCAAACTTCTTAGTGATATTAGTACTTTTCACACCAGCACATTACTGGTGGCCTTGGTGAATTGTGTGCTCTCTGGGCCCTCTTGTGGAACATAATTCTTTGATGGCTCTTCTGGCCTTATAAAATATTAATACCCATAAGTGGATATTCCAGCATATCTACTTTGTTCTGCCTTTTTTCTCCCTTTCCTCTACCATCTTCCAAGGCAACGCAGGCATTTCTGTTTCACTGAGAGTGAGCCACTGTTTATTCCAGGCCTCTATTCCAGTGGTAAATTTGCCTCACTCCCTGATATTCTTGCTAGGACATTAAATACTGAGTCCCACCTGATATTCTTGCTAGGACATTAAATACTGAGTAGCTTTAAACCTATAATTCTCATTCATCCAGATGTCCAACCCTGTTCTTTGATTAAGCATCCTCAAAGTTTAATTCCAGTAATACTCTCCTGGTTTCTGTCTGTATATGCTACTATCTTCTTGCAGTTTTTCAGTTGTACATACATTTTCCTCCCTTATCAGGCTCAGCAGATCCCTACCCAGGCTATGTTAGGATTTAACTCTAATTATCAGCTTTGGAATCAAGAGAGAAGGTAGAAGTAGCTCCTGAGGGAATTATTTGTTGCCTTTGAGATAGAAATTTGTATTGCTTCTTCCATCAAAGTAGAAGTGCTGGCTATTACTACAGAAGAGAGGGCTTTTTGTTTGAACGGAGAGGGTCAAGGAGGGTATAGAGTCCACACCCTCAAGGACACATATCCTGATTCCTTACTTTCAGGATCCCGGATTCCTTGCTTTCAGGATTTCAAATTCCCCAATTTCAGGTTCCCTGATTTTCCCCAACAGGGCCCTGAAGTTCTACAATTCTGCTTTGGTTGAGCATTTTAATGTCTTTGGAGATCCATGACTCTCACAATTAGATATTCAACTAAAGCTCAGCTACCACAAAGTCTTTCTGGTTCTTGCAATTAACCACTGGCTTCTTGCTAAAAGCACTGGGTCTCTCACTATCCTTCTGCCATTCGTCAGTATAATTTAGCTTTCTAACCAGCCTACTTTCCTGCCTTTCTAGGATTGTTTCCTCTATATTTTTTTAAATGCAGCATTATGCCTGCCACTAGAACATCATCTCTGGGAAATCTTAATCAATTGAGCCATTGCCAATTTAACCATGCCCATCTACCAACCAGAATAGCTTCCTCTTCACTTGTCAGTTGGAAGATGAGCCAGTTCCACATCCCCATTTTACTACTTGTTTTCTCAGACTACTAGCTGCCACTTGAATTAATCTCTATGAGAGAAAATGGCCAGGACGCTTGAGATGACTGAAGAAGTCATCAAACAGTGATGACCTTAAGTAAAAGGGAGAGGAGGAAAGGTTGGACATAGACCCCTAGGCACTGTGAGAAAAATTTGGCAAGGCTTGTCTTTTAGTCCTGCCACACTCAATCCCTATTTGGGAAAATTCCATAATAAATATGCCCTTGACCTCAGCGTAGGGATGAATTTCAGTGTATATCCCTGGGGTCAGGGTCAGATTCATAGGCATGTGGCCTGGGCAGTCACACAGGATCCCACACTTACCAGGGCCCTACATTTGTTTTAGTGCTTTATTTTTGCCTTGAAATTCTTCATAATTTTACCTTTGAACTTGTATTTTGTAAGTGAAGTCCAATAGAACAATGGAAAGTATTCACAAATAGAAGCAGTACGTGCAATATGCATGTCTGCCATTCCTTGCTGTCCTTTTCACATATAGGACTCAAGATACACTATGCTCAAAAAATTCTAATAGACCCACAATCTAAGGGAGTTCAAGCAAGACACAAACCAGTACAATGTAACTTGTTATGTTAATTACCAAGTAAGCAGGGATACTGATAATGGCCAAGACTTTATTAACCAGAACCTACTTCAAACTGAGAAAGAAGGCAATACAGTCTAATAAACATGAATGGCCAAGGAACCATTCCATAACATGTTTCTACTCTGTATTAACCAATCACGTATGCTGAAAATAAGGACATAGAAGTAAAAGGAATGATAAGACAACCCATGGTTCCTTTTTCTTTTAGGCCATGTTTATTCATCAGTAAATTGAAGGTAGAAATGTTGATAGCTTGTGTATGTATCAAGAAGTGAAACTAAAACCCTTCAGTTACTTTTGTACAGTTTCTATGTTTCTGATAAGAACAAAATGCATATTCATGTGCATTATAAAATATGAATTGTGTAATTCAGTGATCCTTAACATAAATTAAATGCTCTTATATTTGCATGTAAAACTGTCATTGACAACATAAAGATAAATGATGAAATTCAAACTAGCAATTTAAGATTTTAACTTTTCTTACTTGGAACATTAACTATCAAATTTTTAAAATTATGAAAAATCAAGAGGGGACTGCAATAAAAGAAAATTATTTACATTTTTGTACCTTTATTGACCCTTTTTTTCTACCTTTTGAACAAGAGACCCAAATTTTCATTTTGAAACAGTCCCTACTGGCTCTACCAGGGGAACTTGGTGAATTATGCTCCCTGTAGTTGAATGGCTACAGAGTGAACTGTAATAGCTGTCACACGAGTTTTGGCATACAGAAAATCCAGGATGCAAACCTAAGAGATGTAGATCTTGATTATTTTTTTAGCTCACCAACCCACATATCCTTTCAGTATAGACATCCAATCTCCCATTTTTGTGTCAAGGCATGTTTTAAACTCCTAGAAGCTGCTAGGGGAGGGAGGGGCATACCTCACCAACAAGGGTACCTGCATAATCAACATTTGTATACCTAACCCTGAATTGTACACCACATCTTTATAATAAAAAACAAACAAACAAATAATTGATTAATTAATTAAAAAAAAAAACTCCTGGAAGGATACTCTTCAGCAGTGCTCTACATTCTCAACCAATATAAATGATAGACAGATGGTGATGATTATATGTGTCAATCATACTTGGCAAGGTGATCAACTCCATTCCTGTATCAAAGTGTAGCTTACCTACCTAAGGATTTTTTATTTATTTTTCCTTAGAGTAGATGTTAAGACTTGCTGTTCTGTAGTCAGACTGCTGAAGCTCAGAAAGCTCAGTTTCTTCATTTATAAAATGGGTTAATATGGGGCAATTATGGGGGAGATATTTATCAAAGTGACATGCATATATTTGTCAGTCGGTGTTATCTATTGTTATTATTACATTCCAGGGCCCTTTGTAGCTCAAATTCTTCAGACATAAACATTTGTTTCCCCAGCTCTAAATGTGTAAAAATTCACCTTTATGTTGAAGATCATCCCTCTTGGGCATCTAAGCCAATGATGTGTTAGATGTCTGTTCAACTCAACCTTTGTTTGATACATATTTTATTTATTTATTTATTTTTGCCCCTCCTCCGCCCCATATATATTTTTAAAAAGCAGTTTATTCCCTCTAAGTAAGTAAAAAAGAATGTGTTACTATTGTATTTAATCATCGAACTTGTATTTTGTAAGTGAAGCCCAATAGAACAATGGAGCATAGTTTTATGCAGTTTATGCTCTATGACCTCTGCATTACAAGAAAAGAACTATGTCTAGTTTTATAAACTTAACACATTGTTCTATATCTACATGGGTATTACTTATTACGGGGAAAAATGACAATGACTAAGTTATTAAGTTATACAAGTGCTTTATTAATAAATAACATTAGCCGGGCTCGGTGGCTCAGCCTGTAATCCCGCGCCTTGGGAGGCTGAGGTGAGTGGATTGCCTGAGCCCGTGGGTTCGAGACCTGTCTGGGCAACTTGGCGAGACCTCATCTCTACAATAAATCAAAAAAATTAGCCAGGCATGGTAGCGCGCGTCTGTAGTTCCAGCTACTTGGAAGGCTGAGGCGGAAGGATCGCCAGATCCCAGCAGGTTGAGGCTGCGATGGCCAGGAGCGGCCACTGCACTCCAGTGTTGGCGACGGAGTGAGACTCCAACTCAAAATAAAATAAAATTAAATAAATAAATAACATAAGAAATTATTTTGTTTCATTATATAGTAAATTTCAGTGTTAGAGATATTATAGATTTTGATATAATATAACATGCCTGCAGGTTAACTGGAGGGAAGTATCACCTTTTTCTAGCTGTAATTGGGGGCTTTAATATAAATTAAATATAAATTATCAGAGTTTATTTTCGCTTTCTGATATTCCAAAGGCTAAATAAAAAGGCAACAAAGTTGCTTACCAAACTCTGGGATATGGAATCTAAACAGAACAGAACAAAACAAAAGAGGTCATATAGACTCACCCTGCTGGATTTTGCCATGATCCTGATAGTAAATAATCAGATGGTCTTTGGGAAACATATCCTCCATACTCATTGATATTTTTCCTTTTTACAAGTGCCTAGATTTCAGTGCAGTTTAAGATCTTATTAAAGAGTTTCTAAAACTTCTTGTAGAATTCAATGATTCTTCCTCATTTTAGTATAATTCTCAACTAAACTTGAGCTGACCTGAAATTCTGTCAGAAAATAAAACCAAAACAAAATCATGGTTTTGAGCAACATAGTCAAGGCCTAAGAAAAGTTCCAGTACATCTTCAAAATTGAATTAGCAATTTGGACTCACGGCAACTATTTGATATTCTTACATCTGAACTAAAGATCACTTGAGTTCCCTTTGAGATCTCCAAGGTTAGTTTTAATAGCAATTATACCTTTGGAAAAGATTCATCCTTATTATTCAGAAAAGGTTATAGTTGTGAGTAAGGGAATATCCAAATTCTCTTGATTAATTAAAGTTTCAATTCACATGTTTTACCAACCATGAAAAGCTCTGCTCTTGAGATAGGGGGTCTATCAGATCTGGCCCTGCTCTCTTTAGCACAGGAAATTTTTTTCCTTTATCCATTTGTCCAGGCTTTTTGGAATTGGTATTTATTAAATAGATGTAAAACTTGAAAGAAAAGGAAATCTGTGTATAAACCTACCTACTTGGAACTGTCCTTGACTTTAATCTCATACTTCCATTGAAGCAACATTCATTGGGCAGAACATAAAGTCTCAAATATTTTATAATCTTTTTAAAATAATAATAAAACACTCTTTTGCTTTTCTTTTGACTAGTGGCTTCTCAGATCCAGCTTCCATTTTCCTTCTGAACCTTACTTATGTGTCCAGTGATTTCTGCCCTTGATTTCCCTTCTCTAGGTGTGAACTTTGCTCACAATCACCTTTCTGCCCTTTTCTATTCTCATTGATGTTTTGTTTACTAGTAACTATAAAAAAAAAAAACTCTATTTCAAGCACCCTCTGTTCTGACAGCTGTTTCCCATTTCTGCTAATATCGGATTACATAAACCCACAGAGAACGCCAGAAATATATTTTCTTATCTCTCATCTTCTTCCTACTTAATGCCATTCATATGTAGATTCTTTCTGTTATTCTAGCATTCACGTTATTTGCTACTACCTTTAGTTCCACTTGCTATTTTCTCTGCTTGGAATGTTCTTCTAGTAGCATTTTGTATGACTGGTTTATTCATAACACAGTTCAGAGGTCTTCTAGTTAGAGAGGTCTTCTCTGCTATTCTATCTATAAATACATTCTACAAATATTCTCTACAGAGAATAAGTGCTTCTACTGAGAACTTATACTCTGTGATTAGCTTTTTTTTTAAAAAAGAAGTACAGTATTTACTTTCTGTTTCCCCCATTAGAATGGAAGCTTCATGGAGTAAAGCTTATCCTATTCATTATTATGCCTCAGCACCTAGACTGGCACATTAAAAAAAAAAAAATACAGGCCAGGCTCGGTGACTCAGCCTATAATTCCAGCACTTTGGGGGGCTGAGGCAAGACGATTGCCTGAGCCCGGGAGTTCGAGACCAGCCTGGGCAACTTGGTGATATCTTTTCTCCACAATAAATCACAAAAAAACTACCCAAGCAAGATGGCATGCATCTGTAGTTCTAGCTACTTGAAAGGTTGAGGCAGAAGGATGACCTAAGCCCAGCAGATTGAGATTGCGGTGGCTGTGAACGTGACACTGCATTCCAGCCTGGGCAACAAGAGTAAGACTCCAACTCAAAAAATAAATAAATAAATAAACTTTTAATCAATGAATGAGCAAATAAATAAAGACAAGAAGGAATGAATGAATAAATTAATGAATTAAAAATGTATTAATAAATGAGGTGGAACTACTTCAGCCCTTGAAAATTTAACCCTCTTCAATAACTACCTGATTTACTCTCTCTTGACTTACTTTTTCCATGTCTCACACAAAAATACATGCATATACATAGAAAACCACCACTATAATATTTGTAATATACTACTTAAGCTGTATTTTTTCTTTGCACTGCTATTCAAAAACATACGGTGATAAGGCAAGAAAGTATTTGAGTCTAATTAACTGTGCTAATTAGATTAATGTATAACTTTGAATTATGGTTCTTTAAAAAATTAAGGTGAAGATCTCAGAAAGCATTAAGATTTTCAAAAGGAAAACATCTCCAACAGATTCCCCAGTAGCTAATTCCCTCACTCCAATCAATTTTTTTTTAATTTTTATTTTAAATATGTGGGGTACAATTCAGGGTTAGTCATATAAATGTTCATATGCAGGTACCCTTGTTGATGAGGTGTGCCCCCATCCCCCCGGAACTTTCCCTCAACTGCCAATCCCACCTCCCTTCCCCTGGCAGTTTCCTACTACTGCCAATCCTTTTCTTATAGTATTATGATAATTGTTCAAGGTCTGTTTATGAATGAAAACATATGGTACTATGTTCTTTGTTTCTGTGATAGATCACTAAGTATGATAGATTCTAAATCCATCCAAGTTGCTGCAAAGTCCATATGTTTGTCCTTCTTTACAGCTGCATAATATTCCATTGTGTATATGTACCACATTTTTTAATCCAGTTCAGTTTCCATGGGAAGCACGGTTGGTTCCATATTTTTGCTATTGTGAATAGTGCTGCAAAAATAAACACGCATGTGCAGGTATCTTTTTGGTAGAACGATTTGAGTTCCTCCAGGTATATTCTCAGTAGAGAAATTGCTGGGTCATATAGAAGGTCAATTTCTAGTTCTTTTAGATATCACCACACTGTTTTCCAAAAAGGCTACACTAGCTTACATTCACACCAGCAGTGTGGAAGTGTTCCTTTTTCTCCACATCCTCGCCAGCATCTGTAGTTGTTTGTTTTATAAATCATGGTCATTCTTGCTGGGTTTAGGTGGTATTACAAGAAGGAGGTAGGGATATATGTACATACACACAAGAAGATGCAGTACAGAAATTATATTTATGGTGACTACCTTGGTCTGTTCAGGCTTCTATAATAAGAGACCATATACTGGATGGCTTATAAACATCAGACATTTATTTCTTACAATTCTGATGGCTGGTAATTGCAAGATACGGGCAGATTTGGTTTCTGGTAAGAACTCATTTTCTGGCTTTTTCTTGCTGTGTTCTCAAATGGTAGAAGGAGTAAGGGGGTCTCTCTAGGGCCTCTTTTATAAAGATAGTAGTCCCATTTGTGTGGACTCTGCCTCTACTATGGTTTGAACATTTTTGCCTCCACCCCTGGAATTCACGTTGAAATTTAACTCCCAATGTGGAAGCATGGAGAGGTGGGACCTTTAAGAGGTGATTGGGCCATGAAGGCTTTTCATGGCTTAGTGGATTAATGACTTATCATGATAGTGGGACTGCTGGCTTTACAGAAAGAGAGAGACCAGAGTTAGCATGCTCAGCCCCCTTGACATGTGATAGCCTGCACTGCCTCAGGACTCTGCAGAAAGTCCCCACCAGCAAAAAGGGCCTCACCAGATGCTCAGCCACAGCTCCTCACCTTGGACTTCTTAGCCTCTATAACTATAAGAAATAAATTCTTTTTCTATATAAATTACTAGCTTTAGGTATTCTGTTATAAGCAACAGAAAATTAACTAAGATAGCCCCATGACTTAATTATCTCTCAGAGGTTCCATCTCCAAATATTATCTCACTGGGGATTAGGACTTTGATGTAAGAATTTGGAGGAAGGAGGAGCAAACATTCAAAACATAGCAGTAATTTTAGGTAAGAACACCAGAAGATGAAAAGGACTGCTTAGTAAAAGCCTGAAATGTCACCTCAGAAGTTCACAATGTCAGTGAACCAAATGAAGAACAGTCAGTAAACTATTAAGAACAAATAATAATTCTTTTTTAATATTTTTTATTTTCCTTTATTTTATTTTTATTTATTTATTTTTTAAGATGGGTTCTCACTATATTGAGCACTAAAAAGCCTCAAAAACTGGAAGAAGCAATGATATACCAATTAGTTAATTTTTTCCACTTTTCTGGAACTTTAAAGATCTATAAACTATCTTTAAAGTGGTAGAACAAATATTAAGAGTAGATACAGTGATTTGAGCTGGTCAGACAAATGCAGTGTCTTAGAGAATATATTCAAATATAGGAGTTTTTTTGTGTTTTACTCCTCCAAAGGAACAATAAATAAAACTACAACTTCCCAGATTGTCTTTGAATCTTAATTGATTAATGAAAGTTGTTTTACATTGGGAAGACTCAATAGTTCTTCCAATTTTTCACAATCTTGTTAATTATGTAGGCAACGCTGGGTGAGGGGAAAGCTGTTTCCCTACTCATTGGTCACTAGTTGGACTTACCCAGCTTTTAGAGAAATTATATTCCTTATAAAATATCTTATCTTTACTGATTCCTTGCTATTTTAATTTGGGTAAGTGGGCCATAGGCAATTACTTATATTTGCAACTGACTTAACATTTGTTAAATCTCATTGATGTATTGAGACTTATTAACCAAAACTAAAATTATATACAAAGCAGAAAAATAGATTCCATACTTAATTAGAAGCTTAAAATATATAAATCTAAACCAAAAAAAATTCACATTTTTTTTTTTTTTACTGTACCAGCCAGTTACACATTGTGGCAGTGCATAGCAGTGTGAATGGTACACTCATACAAATAAAAAAAGGAAGTTAAAGCTTGAATCAAAACTCCAAAATTTATCTTACATACTAATTCCATAACATAAATACTTTCATCTTAAGAAAATTACCATGTTATTTTCATTTGTCTCTGAATTAAATAAGCTTGAATAAATCAATATTTATTTAGCACCCTAAGAGAACAATTCGTGCTCAACTTGAATCAGTCTTCATCAGTTTGACATCATGTGAGTAATATAATTTCTGTACTTCTAAATTCCTTGGATATGATAGATTGACTTAAAAGTTTTCTTTGAAACCTAAGTGCAGTGATTTGGTACCGATGACCAGAGAAATTAAAATAATAATATGTAAACACTCTTCCTCACTTTTCTGCTCACTAGAATTTAATATTAAATATAACAACCTACACAATAATGCTATATTTGTTCTTTCTTCCTGAGTTTGTTTTTAATAAAGGAGTAAATGATAATTGCTGCTGTCTCCATACTTTATGTAGAAATATATGTAACTATTTTAAAGACATGTTCCTACCCCTTTAGGACTCTATTATGAGCTGAATTGTATTTCTCCAAAATTCATATGTTGAAGTCTTAATCCTCAGTACTTTTAGAATGTGACTGTATTTGGAGATAGGGTCTTTAAAGAGGTAATTAAATTAAAATAAGCTCATTACAGTGGGCCCTAATTTGATACGATGGGTGTCCTTGTAAGAGGAAGAAAATATGTCACAGACACATGTATAGAGTGAAGGCAATGTAAAGACACAGGGAGGTAAAGATGGCAATCTAAAAGCCAAAAAAGGAAGCCTCAGAAGAAATCAACCCAGCTAACACCTTCATTTTGGATCTAGCATCCAAAACTGTGAGAAATAAATTTCGAAGTCACCTAGTCTGTGCTACTTTATTATGGCAACTTTAGTAAACAAATACAGTCTTCCATCCTAACAACCTACATGCCTAAGAATGAGGACACAAGACAAAAACAAATAACAATTATTTATTTTGTGTAATAGACAGATACAGATCTTCTGTTAAGAAAAAGATGAACTGTGACTTTTCTGGGAAGAGAAGAGTAGTATATACTCACTTTTCACTTATTTTGAAAGGCAGAAATAAAACCATTCATTAGATCCCACTGCATTCTAGTAGAGTACTCCATCCAAAGTAAGTATTCAGCTCTTCAACGACTCATAATTAGTGTATTTTGGTAGTAAGTACTTAGCTCTTCAATGACTCATATCAGTGTATTTTAGCAAGTGATATCTCTGTAGGAGTAGAATGGAGCAAAATTCCAATCAAACCTCAATGTAGCATTCTTGGGGGCATTCAGGAAGATATCAAAACCTCCCATGGACAGAAGAATACAGTCTTTTGAGTTTGATTACTTTCCTCATATTTAGTTATAAAGGCTCTGAGATCACCTAATGTTTTGAAAGTATAATTTCCCTGAACGAATGGTCCTAACTCAAGAGCCTTAAATTTTGTAGCAACCTTGAATGTCATTATATGTGAAACTCAGGGCAATGTTTAGCTTAGGAGGCATTAAATTAGATCTTTATTCTTTGCTTGGAAGTTAAAACAAAGTTTAGTTTTATATAACTTTATCATTATACATTTTGAATTATAACACACATTTTTTTTGTAACTAATCAAATATGCCTTTAATGGAAGTCTAATTACTGAAGTGGTAAAGGACCGTGTGTGTCAAGTATAAAAGGGAATGCTAGACAAAAAATCAATAATTGTCAAGGTATTTATAAAATTCATCATTGAAGACCTGTAGATGGTAAGTTCATAGATTTTTGTCAATATAGTTCTGTGATTCTCAAAATGGGAAGAAAAGAACTTAGTTTTAAAATGCCTTTGCCAAGCTAAGAGAGAATCTGGAACCATTTGTCTTATGTCCACAAGACAGTGCGGTCAGCAGGACAGAGGCAATACCTGCCTCTTGGGAGCTAAGAACAACAAATGTGAAGCCTGAAACTGACAGGCTGTAACTCACAAGTGTCTAGACCCTGCCCTCAGATACTCTTGGGCAGCTCCCACTGGGGCTTTAGCTGGGAAGTCAATTGAATTTCAGGGCCTGAAAAGAACTTTTGGTCTATTGGGAGAAACTATTCTCAGCTCAAACATGGACAAGGAGTTTTAGGTAATAATCAGATACTAACAGTAACCATCTGGATAAAAATACAATTGTTCTGTCTCCCTTATAACCAGCCTTAGACCCAGAAACACCTATCGGAGGCCACTAAATAAAACTACATGATCAGCTTCCATTTTGCATTAATTAGGCATTACACATCCAGCATGTGAGCTCCACTTATTATTCCAGTCAGTGATGGGAATCGTAAAGAGAATGCTTTCACTCTGTGAGAATCTGAGCCCTCTGACCCTTACCACCCAGGAGAAAGGGAAGTACATATGTAAGAGACCATGATTACAAAATGAATTATTAAGAAGCCAATCCCAAATAATCATCACATTCAAAATAGCTCCTATGGCACTGTGGACAAAAGTGGCCCGCCAAGTGCCATACATATGGGAAATCTTAAAAACAGGAGAGTAATGGAAGATTCTTCATTAAATTAGTTTGTTAGACATTAAGATAATCCACCATCTCCACGTTTCTGTGTAACATGTGCCACGAGAAAATGAGAAAGATTATCTTGGAATCTAAATCTGAATGACAAACACAAATGAAATCATAAAAATAGATTTCTATCTCTATGCGATGAAGGAATTCTGGAACAAAGAGAAATAGGGGTGCATTGGAAATCTGGAAAATTTGGGGTGAGTTAATTTTAGTCAAATATCTTATTTAAAAATGAGACATAAATTGGAGGAAAGTAAGTAAACTGGCATCCTGGAAAAAAATTTATGTGAAAAGATATTCTAAAGTCATGGAAAATTTTACTGGTGAGTTTTCTCTAAGCAAAACTCCTTCCATTGCATGAAAGAAACAAAAACGGCAGATCCTCATAGCTGCAGTTGCTTTTCGATGCATAAAGGTATATTTAGGATTAAAGAAAAAGACAGCTGAAATCTATTGTAAATTTATTAATTTCAAGTGACCTGGTGAAAATAAAACTTATAGAAGTTAATTTTTATTGGAAAAAAAACTATACATGTATTAGCATAATATTCCAATTAATCCACATATTTCCAGTTGTTTTGTGATGATCTGTATGATATAGCATGTACTGACTATGTAAATCATCATTTCCAAATCTTATTCTATTAGCATAGTTGAGCTCAAATACTCAGAATTTTAAATTAGGATATGGTCACATTTTCCTTAGTAGTTTGCTTAAAACATGCATGCTGTACTATGTTTTGCCTGGCCTCAAATGTGTGTCCCATAGTGAGCCAAATATACAGAACATCTGGAATAATTAGTTGTTATAATAAAACTTTGTCAGTAGAGATGAGCAGGTGCTGAATATCTGCTCTGCTGAATTATCCGTGAACAAAGAAATTATCCACTTACTACAAACATTGTATCTGATTATACCCTCCCCCAAAATGGATTAGATAGTCACACTTGGAAGTACTTTGCATTGAGCTAGAGATTGCATTTGGCAATATCTCTGAATTCAAAATGAAGCAGCGTTTGACATTCCTAATGACATTTGATGTTGTAGCTTCCGGTATGTAAACTGCAGAAAATCTGTATAATATTTTATTTTAAAAGAAAAGGGAAAGATGGAGGGAAAGTGAGGAAAGAGGGAAAGGGAAAAGGGAAAATGTACTTAATACTCGGAGGAGTTCATAGAGAGCTCCAAAACAAATAGAATGAATCTGCTGCTGTCTCAGGCAACCTGGGGAAAGCTATCATTTGTCAATAGTAGTTATGGTTATGATGGGGTCATTCTATCAGTTAGGAGTATTGGTGGAGAAAAACAAAATACTCTAAGCCAAATTATCTGAATAAAAGAATTTTTTTCATCAAAACATAGACAACCAATATTTGCATCTTATTGAAGACTAGCTACATCACTGGTAATTGCAAGAAGACATAAACCCTTTTGGTTATTCAGTGGTGAATTCATGATGAATGATTACATCCTATTAATGACATACATATAGAAAAACAATTCTAAAAAAATTATTTCTGAAATCGTTTCATTAAAAGTACAATTATTATTTGCTAAGTTTATCTCCCTGGCTCCTAAAACTTAAAAATCTCCCCTTTCTCTGAATAACCAGAATGGCTAAATAGTTATGAACTTATGCATGCATTTTTTAAATTTTTTGTATCACACAAGATTAAAAACATGTTATGAAGCGAAATCTTCACTGAATTTTAGTTCCTCTTAATACAATATTTTGTGCACAGTAGCCTTTCAGTATATTTCAAGAAAATATTTTGAATATTACTATAATATATTTAGAATGTTGCTCAATTTCAAATTCAAACTCATGTTTGAAAGTCCTGTCTTAGAGATATATAAGTAGTATAAAAATTCTGTGTTTTCTAATAAAGTTTCAAATATTAAGTATACTTACTACTAGTAGTTTTAAAAAGTCAATGGATTCCTTAAAAAAATTCTGAAATAAGTATTTGTTCCTGTTTAATTATAAATATATTAACTATTTCACTAGAAACTTCTGCTCTGGAAAAGTTTTAGTACAAATATTCTTAAAATACATCTTCAGAAATAACGTTTGCTCCTATAAGTGCCATTTATTATCCAGAGATATTTCAGATATGGTTTGATGAGAGTTAACTGCTCAATAGTATTCAGTACAAAAGGAGTGAAAAATAAGGCATCTTATTGGTGCATTAGTAGTCATTCCCACCTCTGAATGTTGCTGGATACATTTTTAATAGCCTTCATTTTCTTTGCAGGGGATCTGCTCTAAACAAAACAGAATATATGCTGTTCTATCTTTTATTTAGCAAGAAGCATTATCATCCATCCTGTGCACACACGTTTGCAAAATAACAAAGATGTACAAAGGAACAATGGCCTTCATCCTAAGCACAGTGCTTTGAGTAAGCAGTTCTTGTTTTATTAAGTGCTTTCAGTTTTTCTTAAGACCTTGTCAACTTGAGTAGATTCTTTCTCTAAGGTGCACAGATGACACTTTTATATTTATTATTATAAATTGTTAATCTATGTTGAAATCAATGTATTCTTTCTTTTCCCCTTTTCTAAGTAGCCTTTCTTCAGGATTTGATCCTAATAATTAGTTTTAGGGAAAATAAATGAATAGAATTCTGTTATTCACTGTAGAGTGAAAATACATCAGGATTTCCATCATTAACATCGTCTCTCGAATTTTATGCAACCATTGTAAAAATGTTCCCTGGGCTGGAATTTAATATTTCTCCTTGTAAGTTTTATTTTTTATTTTTTTTCTGCTGCTCTGTTTCAACCTTGGAAACAAATGGGAATGTATTCTGAATAAAAATTTCTTTTCTATTACTAAGAATGGCAAATGGAATAAGACAGTACTGTGAAATGAGGAAGAAACTTATATCAAAATTAACTATATTTTTAAGTAATATGCAAAAAGTTGCTTGCCCTGGAAGGAAGGCTTTTTTCCTTTAATAGCAATAACAAACAAAAAATAATTAAAAATATAAAAACTCTGGCCTTTGAAAATACTGTACTCTAGTAAAAGTGCTCTGATGCCTCAGGTTCTAGAGTCTTCTGAAGTAAAAGTTGAGAATAGGGTATAAAATTAAAGCTCTTTCTCCCATGTCATTCATTCCTCTTAACATTTTCACCTATAGCTTGACAGAGTTAATACAGGATTTATAAAAAAGGCAAAGACTCTAAGGTACATACAGCTCAAGTTCTGTTCTAGACAAAAATTAATAAAGTCAAATAATCTTTCTTAAAATATGAGGCTCTTCCACTAAAGAAGCAAATACCTGGAAATACTTTACAGACACTCCTTTATTATAGTAGATCATCTTAAAGTGTTTACTTAACAATAAAAAAGAATGAAGTATACTGTCTACCCATATCCAAGCATGTTCAATTCTAAATATTTCTTCAATGTGCAAAACGATTATTGGCCAATTCAATGATTTGATCTAGTTTTTGATTCATTAGTTTAATTATTCATTCAATACACTTTTATTATCTAGTATGTGACATATAACATGATACAGCCATAAAAATAAAGTAGTTCTTGTTCCTTCAGAACATACAGTTTAATAGAGAAGACAAACATTAAGAAATTAATTACCTCTAAATTGTATGAATGTTATGACGAGGAAACGAACTCCTTGGGAATACACAGGATGATAAAATCTTCAATGAGTCTAGTGTATTTCAGTAATAGTGAATAACGAAATGCTCACCTCTTTTAGTGGATCTTTGTGAAAAACTAGAGACATTCTTAAGACAATAAAAGCCCAATAACTGCTCCTCTCTACTCTTAATCTCTCTGATAATTATATTTGGGAAATATTCAAAATTCAGCTAGCTCTCATATTATTGCTATTTTGGTCACCCTTTAAATATATGATGGGGGACTCAAAAAAACTGAATTTTTTATTATTCTGACATGTTTAAACTTTAGTCACCTTCAAAATATTCTCCGTTTTATGCAGTACACATATAGAGATACTTTTTCCACTGCTCAAAATCATTTTTTAATTCATCACTTTGGATGCCTTTTAGTTCTTCTACCATTTTTTGATTCATCTCTTCCTCATGGGCAAAACGTTTCCCTTTGAGGACTTTTTTCATCTTGGAAAACAAACAAACAAAAATGTATCTCCAGGTGAGATAGGGTGAATAGGGAGGGTGAGACATGGGGGTCATGCTGCTTTTGGTTAAAAACTGCTGAACACTCAGTGTGGTATAGGCAGGTGTGCTCATAAATCACCCATCATGAAATGGGAAAATGCATTGAAAGAAGCTCAAAAATATAAAAAGTTAAAAAAATTTCACTGAAGTCAAACGTAGCCTTTCACAATAACACTAGCTGGTACACTGATGCTGATAGGTTCCTAGAACACTTAATTAGCAGGGGAAGTCTGTACTACAAGGGGCCTGCCTCCAAAAGATAATTCCTGTTTTTTGGACCTCCTCCTTGTATATTTACTCAACTCTTCAGGAAGGAGAGGGATCCAATAATATGTCCTTCTAAGAAAATATAATACTTGACAATAAAGTTTTTCAGAATCCCTGATCAATGCTTTTCTTGCTTAATAAATTCATTTTGCTTTTATAAATTTGATTTTTTAAGCCAAGAGTTGTGTTGTAAATGGCCAACTACAACACACAACAGTTGTTCAATTACATTTTTATCCAAGCTTTTTATATTTTACTCAAATATAAATTATATTTACATTCACTATAAATGTATTCTTATGCAGACTCATCTCTGTCTAAATTGTTTCTAAAATATTTATGTTCTTAAGAAATATTCAAATTGGGGCAATGCTTTTGGGTCCCCTCCCGCTGTGGGAGCGTCACTGTACTCTCAATCAATCCTGCTTTCTCACATACAAAAAAAGAAATATTCAAATCAATGACCCTTCAAAAATATACAGAAAGTACATACTATCACACTTTTAGAGCAGCAAGAATTGTAAAATAATCATCTAAGATTTGACATCAAATTATGTGACTTACTTGGTGTTACTCCTAAAAAGATGGAAGTCCAGAAGTATCCAGGTCCATGTACTGTCATTGTCATCATTGTTTGCTTATTTAAATATTGCACAGGATAGTACAGTGACATGAAGTCAGCAAAAGAAAGTTCTTGGAAATACCAGAAGTAGTCCACATGTATCTGTAAGTAGTTACAAAATGAATGCATAGGAAAGAGTGAAAAACAAAATGCACTACAGATATATTTCAATTCAACCTGTGACTTGCAGGTCAGACTTGTTTTGGTTGTAGAAAATCTCACCTTTAAAAAAAAAAAAAAACAACATTTGCAATAAAGGGTGTGTGCTGCATATTGTTCACCAGTCTTCCTTGATTACCCAAGTTTTCTTGCATGAAAGTAAAGAAGAGAAACAGGGTAGTAGAAAATTTACCATTTCTCTGAAAAGCTGCAGGAGGAAAAAAAAAATCTTCCAAAGTAAAATCAGAGAGAAAACCTAGTTTGCTTTTAGTCATGTTCCATTTTTGCTTTTGTGTTTACAGCATGTTCACAAATAAATGATTCCAATTTTCAGCCAGAATTTAAATCTCAAGTGTTCTACTCTCTGTGAAAAGGAACAAGGCGCAGAATGTCATACCCAACTTTTGCTGTGGCAAAATGTTCCCTGGGAAACTGAATTAAGTTATTGGTATAGTCTCAACCAGGTTTACAGAAAATTTTGACTAGGAAGGGCTCAATTCTTGGCAATAAAAAACGATCTTTGAAATTTTTTTTTCTGTTTATAAAGTAGAATTTTCTTAATGTTAAGAGGGAAAATAGAATTTTATATGTAAATTAATATCTTCATTAAAAAACATTAAGCAATTGACAGTAATTTCAACATTGCTTGTCTCCTAGGTGCCCAGCATTGCCCTAGGTCCTTAGCTTATAACAATAATATTCCTGACCTCAATGAATAGTAGGAGAAATGAAAAGATTAACAAGCTATTAAATTCATGGAGAACATACAAATGAAAATGCATATTCTATGATGGGAAATTCTGAATAAGACTTTTTGTTCTTTTGAAAGAAAGATGTATAAACAATATCTTTCATTTGTAATACTGAACGTTCAGTGTGCGCTGGGACAGTCATGGACAGGAGTTGGACTTCTAAAACAGTGGACTTAGGGCAGTGGACCTAGATGGCTAGGTTAGGTTAACTGAGGAGCCTAGGCTGGGAGGCACTTCAGTGAATGAACAAGGACAAAGTATCAGAAGTCTCAGGGAAAGCTGGAGAATAATTAAGTAAATGTCAGAGCATTTCTGAGAAAGATGAGTTAGGCCTGGGAATGATTCAGTCAGAATTTTTTCTGGCAAAAGTGGCAATAATAAGACTTCAACTGACTTAGTCAAAAAAATATAATTTATTGGCTTGCATAACTGAAAAGTGCAGAGCATCACTGAAAAGTGCTGGGTGGGGGTTATCATGAATCTATTTCTCACTTTCTTCTTGGATCTGCATTCCACTGTGTTGGCTTCTTTTAAAGTTGAGCTGAGGCCGGTGGCAATAATGGCCTACCACAACACTAAGTTTATATTCTATCAATTTAACAATCCAGGTAAGAAGAGAGAATTCTCTTTCTCCAAAGGGTATGGCAGTTGAAACTCTGATAAATCAAAGCCCTATCTGTGGCACATTCTTTTATCCCCATCTCAGAATCAATCTTTGTGTATCTCTTAGGAACTGTATTCAGTTTCTATAAGGACAATGATGAAAAGAAGTCACATACACACAACACAAAGGCACGTAGTCCAGGACTATTATGCCAACTCTATAGTCTGAAGTATAAGGATCTGGAAGAAAGACACTAAACTGCCATTATCTATGTTTGATAAAATTGTCCGAATAGAAAACATGACCTACTCTACAGAGAACATGATCGATTGGCAAGATTGCTGGATATAAAAAATAATATAGAGCAATCAATTGCATTCCTCTAAAATAGCAACATGGAGTGGTAAAATAATATTAAATAAAATATAACATTTTTCACGGCAACAGAAGTATAAGGTACTAGATTAACAGTAAGTGACTTGAATAGTATTGAAGCAGGCATAGTTAACATAGCACGTAGCTTAGAGGTGGTTAGACAAGTTTTATTAGGCAGGCCTAATTTAGATAATTGAGGAACAGAGTGGTTAAGCATTCAAGTGCCTTCCTTACCAGTACATGACCTTCGCCCAACCTGCCAGGTATATCAGATCTGACCATTTTTTGTGGATTGGAATGTGGAACTACCAGTGCAGTAAATCACAGAAACAGTGAGTTTCTATCCCCTATGATTTTCAATGTAAACTTGTTGATATAATTTGTTATCTATGTGATTTTTCTATTCTGTTTCATTGGCAAATTTTCTTATCTCCACCCCAATACCATGTTTCTTAATTACTTTCTTTTCATAACAGACTGATCTGTAGGGAAATAGCTTGTGTCTTGCCTATTCTCGATTCTTGCCATTTCCATATATTTTTTTGGTAGGTTTCTTGGGGGGGGGGGTGGGGGGAAACCCTATCGAGACTTTTGATCAGAACTGCATTTAGATTTATTGTAGAAACATTGATAACTTTATGCCAGTAAATCTTTTTATCCCCAAGAACATATATCTCTCCAAATGCCAACTCATATTATAAGGCAGAAAGCAGAGAGAAATGCCAACTCCCTAATCCCATTGAAGGTTCCACCCTCATAACCTGATTATCTCACAAGGCTCCACCTCCTAATACTATTATTATCTGGCTCTTTACAGAGAAAGTTTGCCAAACTCAACTCTAAATGGTCAGTATAGACTGCTAGGTATATAATAACACATTTTTATTTATTGTATGCCTGCTATAAATTAGGTAGTTTAAATGTATCATCCCAGTTAGTTTTCAATATTTGAGAGAATGTTAATATTACCCCATATTACAGATGAGAAAACTGATATTCACAAAATTTAAATAACTTATTCGATATCTTTCTTCATATTAAAAAACAAAAATAGGATTCTCTGACTTAAATCAGCGTATATTGATGGAAACCATGACAAAAAAAAACAAGAAACTGATCTTAGATCCCTTTATTTTCAGATTACACTGTTTTACTTTTTCAAAATATGTTGGATCAATGATTTGGAAGAGGGTGCAATATACTCTGTAAGACACGGACATTTGAAGTTATGAAGAAATACAGCCAGGAGTGATGACTCACGTCTGTAATACCAGCACTTTGGGAGGCCGAGACGGAAGGATCACTTCAGCCCAGGAGTTCGAGTGTAGACTAGGCAACATAGCAATACCTTTTCTCTTCAACAGCATAAAAAAATAGCTGGGCATGATGGCACATATCTGTAGTGCCAGCTACTCAGGATGCTGAGGCAGAAGAATTGCCTGAGATCAGGAGGTCAAGGCTGTGGTCCCATCTGTGCTACTGTGCTCCAGGGTGGGTGACAGAGACTGTGATTCAAGAATAAAAAATAAATAAATACATTTTCCAATTAATTAGAAGCAAATAATTTCTCCAACAAAGGAATCACACAAACATACACACAATCTTTTTTTATCAGTCCTTAAAAGATAGAGATACTGTGTTAGCTTAAAGAGTCAATTAAGTTTTTTATAATGAGGTAGAAGATATTTTAAAAAAAAAAAAAAGAAAGAAAGAAACCCTCCTCTGATAGATTATTAATGCCTTGAGGATTGGAACTGTGTATGTCCTCAATACAAACGTCCATGGAATAAATGAGTCAATGATGTTTAATCAAGTTGTTTAAGCATATTTTGAAAAGGTCTATACCTAGTACAAAAAGTCTTGTCCAGTTAAAAAAAAAGAAATTTAGCAAAATTAAGTGGCCTCCAGAAAACATATGACCTACTCAGAGACTATCCAAAGAGCAAGAGAAGAAGAGAATACAAAAGAAAACATGAGAAAGATAAAGTTTGGGGATAAGCTTAAGCTAGCTGTGAGCCTTAAAACACCAAAGGTTTAGGATAAGGAAAAAGGAGAGACAGCAATGTGAAAGAGAAGAAAGTGTTAAGAAATACTGGACTGGACTATGAAATTCTCTTGGCCATCAGATGATATTATCAACCAAAGCCAATTTATTTGATTGTCTGAGGAAAGAGATGTGAGGTAGATACAGGAAATATTAACAAATTAGGTAAAATGTTTTGTTTTTAAATTAGCATGTTCTATATGTTTATACTGAAAAGATAGCACTTTTGAAAAATTATTTAATATCCTGCAATTAGGATTTCTGGGTTTTGTGCTCATTCGGTCATTAATTTACAAATATTACAAAAAATGACTGGGTTTTATTTCAGAAGAAACACACAGAATCTTAAAGATGAAAGAAATCAAAATGATCATAATGGTCAGGCTGAAGTAAGCTTTTTTTACCTTTCACATTTATGCTACATTTTGATTTAATCTGAATATTTCTGGCAAACAATTCCCATCACACACTAAGATGATGGAAGATAAATAATGAAAGTCCCCAACAAGTCAGTTACTTGAGGCCACCCAAATTCTTGGTAGTCTATTTTGAAAGAGATGGGATTTGGGAGAACCTCAGACTGCATTGCAGGAGAAATTTTCTGGGGTTCTTAGTGTGTGTCATGCAATAAGGACCTTCCTCATGCAAGCCTTACTTTGCTGTTGGTGTTGAAGTACATAGAAGTAGGGTCAATTCCTGACTGCTGTCTTTCACACATGGATTCAAGAGAAACATTAAATTGTCAGACAATATACATTTCTTACTGTATTTTGAATAATCTATTCTTTCCTGTGTATGTATAAGAAGAAATATATGAGGAGGGACCCAAAACATGGAATTTATTTATTAAAAATTGTGTTTTAATTCTTACATGTTTAAACTTCAGTTACCTTCAAAGTTACTTTCTCCATTTGATGTGGTACACCTATCGAGATACTTTTTCCACTGCTCAAAACAGTTTTTGAACTCAACAATTTGGATGCTTTCTAGTGCTTTTGCCATTTTTGGTCTTACCTCTTCCACTCTGTCAAAACGTTTCTCTTTGAGGACTTTTTTTCATCAGAGTAAATAAAAAAAGACACTTGGGCAAGACTGGGTGAATAGGAAGGGAGGGGCACGGATGTCATGCCATTTTTGGTCAAAAACTGCTGAACACTCAGCGTGGTGTGGGCATGTGTGCTCCTAAATCATCCATTATGAAATGGACAAATGTGTTGAAAGAAATGTCCTCCCCCTGCAAAAAAAAAAAAAAAAAAAAAAATCACTGAGGCTGAACGCAGCCTCTCACAACAACCCTGCCTGATAACAATGGGTTCCTAGAACACTTATATAGTGGGAGAAGCCTGTATTGCAAGGGACCCACCTTCCAGAAAAAAAAAACTAATTCTGGGATTTTTATTTTGGTGGCTCCTTGTCTCCAGAACACTTCTTTCAGATGGACCTTTGGTGAAGAATGTATGGGGGAAAATATCTAGTTCAAGTAAGTAATGTTGGTTTGGGAAATTTAGGAAGTTCTGAGGTAACACCCAGATATTAGTCATTAAGCACAGTTGTAACCTATGCTTCTGAGACTTTAGGATATTGAGCTATTGCAATTTGTCACACATTTTCTTTGATTTTTCAAAAACTCTAAAAAAAAGAAAAGGTCACACAGCAATCACTAGCTATGTGACCTTTAGACAGTCACTGTACTTGATTGGATATTGGTTTCCTAATCTGGAAGGTGAAGGAATTATAAATGGTCTGCATCCACAATTTTCTATTTCTATGAATTGAAGTAGCTTGCTAATAATACAAATATATCTCAGCATAATTACAGAAAAGTATAAAACTTCTATAATGTAAAATCATCTCAGCTTAGTCCCTCAGGGGGAACTACTGGTTCGTCGTTTAATTGAAATGGCTCACACAGTGCAAATATTTCAAAGCTAGATTTTGAAGGGTTAGGGGCAATGTTGTGCTAATATGTACTTCAGGCATCAAAACCCTTTAAGGGATTATTTTAGAGAAATAGGAGATTTAACTAAAATGTGAAAATAAGATTAGTTGAAGTGGAAGAGGCCTGAAAATGTGGAGGAAAAAAATACCTCAGGTGGAATTAATTTAACTTTGGGCAAAATCTGTGTGAGGGGATAAGAAAGGAGAGTGTGGGTAGTATGGCCCATAGCAAAGGATTCATTCCCTTGAAAGGAGAAAGAACAGGACAAATACATTTTAATGTACTACTTCCAAAAGGAAAGTGATGAAATAAAGTTCCAATGAGCATAACATTTAAAATATATTATGTAAAAGTACATTTACTTATAAAACCACCATGTTTTACATTACTTATTTTGAAGTATACTTTATCTGGACAATAATTGTAAATTTAATAGTTAAATTTAGACTTAAATGTTTTAATTTTATTTGAATTTTCTCTAAGAGTTGTTAAATTTATTTAAATTTTAGAAGGGGAAAAAAACTTTGTTGTTGGATAAGTAATCCAGTTATTAGGGATTTAGGTAGACCTGGTATCTTTACCAATATGAAGCTTTCCCTCCTGACCCAAGGGCGTGCAGATGCTTTACTCCACCATCTGTAGTGAGATTGCAGAACAAGACTTGTGTTACCTGAAGAACCGGCTACTAAAATGCATCTTTTTGAACTGAAAGGGCACATCAAGCCAGATAATATAGATTGATTCTGATATAAATTAGACCTTTCCAACACGACTTGCAAAGGGCAGTATTTTAAACTAGGAAACAAAAAAACTTCTATTAACTCTGTGACCTTGGGCAAATGCTATATGCTCCCTCCATTTCCATTGCTTCGTTCTATCAGATAAATTCTGCTTAGTTCTCCTTGACAACCTTGCTGTCTGTTGTAGGGTGCCAATCCATGTAGGTTACATCAACAGAATCCCATTGCCTTGAGACTCTGATGGGGTATGGTAAAAAGGAAGCTGGGGCTGAAGAGCAGAGTGCAGGACAGACAGGATTTTTTCCTTCCCTGTTTGGGTCAGTTGGTGAAGGAAGGGTGGCTGCATTTCTTAAGGTGTCATTCTCTGCACAGCTTTTTCCTTCCAAGTTCTGGTAGCTGCTTGTTTCCCTCATTCTCATGTCTAGGGGAGGAAATGATTCCTCTATTGTCACCAGACTCCAATTCCTGCACTAAATGAGGTTTTGCTACAGACACCACCCACACAATTGTTAACAGTTCCTTTGTAAATAAGCTCTCTGAAATATCCTAACGTGAGTGCCACTGTTTCCTGCTGGAACCTTGGCTAATCCACCTCATTTGAAATGTAGGTAATGTTAATAACCATCTTGCAAGGTTGTTATGAAGATTGCATAGCACAGTTCTGGTGGTACAAAGTAATTAATGTTCTATGTTCTCTAGAAAAGGTAGCATGAGATGAGACAAGAGCCAATGCTCTATTTAGAGAGGAGCAATCTCAATCAGCAAAAGTGAGGAGAAAGAAAACTGATTCCAAGAAGAACGGGAAGCAATTGAGAAATGGTTTGTTACCTCTCGGGCTCTCCTTTACGATAAGCTATAGAGAGACACAGTCTGTTGTGGCAGGCGAACCAAGACAAGAAAATCTCCTGACAACCTGTATGGAAGAATTAAACCTTAGGTTAATCTCACAGAGAGAAGATGAAAAGAATATTGGATCACCCCTTTCTTATCTTCCATTGGTCAGTTTGGTCTCAAAGAGCTTTAACTTTCCAGGATTCTAGGTCATATCATCAGTTGCACAGTACACAGTGGCTACATGGGAAGCCAGATTCCAGGCCCTGTGGTACCACTTTTTCGTCATGTCGAGAAAGAGCAAATAAAGAGTTATGAGGTCATCTGAGACAATAATTGAAGCAGAAAAATTGTTTATGGGTGTGGAAGAAAGATGAGACATCAAGAATCTGGTACAGTGTATGAGATCTACCCAGTACTTGGATATGGTCATTTTTATTATGATTATCATTATCCATATCTTAGATGCTAATCATTGCCTTCCCAACCAGGCCACCTTCTTTAGGGTTCCCAGTGTCTCAATCCTTACTCTAGGGGTGAACACAGGAAAGACAACATACCAGGTAACCCCACACAAGTAACAACTAATTGGATGGAGGACGTGGGAGGATACATGATAACCTGAGAGATCCAAGCAGATTCTTCTTCCTGGAAATTTGGAATTGGGACACTGGAATAATGTGTTAGAACAGTGATGATGAATACCTGGAAAATTATTAAGAAAATGATAGTAGCTACTTGAGGCAATAAGCTACACAATGCTTTGAGGAATGATAGCAATCTTGGCTCCAACTCTGGATTACATGCTAATTATATGCCACTGTTATGCAGAAGCAGAGAAGCCACAAGTGTGCATACAAAAGAAACCTGCAGAGATAGGAAGAAACTGAAGTAAATTTTTAGTAAGAAGCAAAGGCAAGGGGCCACCAGTTCCTCAGAAATGGTGAAATTAGTCTTGGCTCCAGCTCTTTTGTGTCCTACACTTGGATTTTTCTAAACTTCATAACACCCCAAGTATTATCTAGACTTTGTAGGTTACACAATATGACAGACTCTACTCAAACTCAAATGAAAATAACATAATGTTTCATATGAATATCTGTAGAATGGCCAACCTGAGGTATGGCTTGATCCAAGTATTCAATGATGTAATTAGGAAATGTATTTTTTCTTTCCTTTAGCTCTCCTTTTTCCCAGTAGAATTCTTCTCATTCTGGCCATGCTGTCTTCAAAGTAGCAGCAATAATAGTCCTTAATGGTCTTGATATCTAGGGAAAGAATCTTAAATTTCAAGGTCCATGTCAGTCCTTCAAAAAGAACTTTCACTAACTTGTCGTGAGTCATTTTCCCACTTCTGACTCAATCAATGATTCCAGAGAAATAGGTGCTCTGAACAGCCTAGCATCATATTGCAGGTGAAGCTAACCAATTATCAGTTCCATTAGGTAGGAAAAGGAAAATCTCTAAATGGGAAAGATAATGCAAGGTAACAGATCTACCATGTTTCCTTGTTCTGTTTTGGGGAATCAAACAATCCCTGACTGAGACATCACCTCTCTCTTCTTTCTGCAGTCTCTGACATACTTAATCCTGAAAGGAAGGGAAGGGAAGAAAAGGAAGAAAAAAAAACAGTTTTGAGCACGCAGTAATTTTCCAATCCAAGTTCATTGCTGAATTTGGGGCAATATTAATAAACAGGTACAAAATTAAAATACAAAGTGATAAGTGTGATAGTAAGGCATATGAAAGATATAGAAGGATTAACCCGAATATTTAGGATATTCAGGTTTTCTCTAATTCCTTCAGTAAACCTTTTAGATATATGCTGTAAATATGAACTTAAATTATACTCTTTATGGACTAATTACATTTTGAGAAGAATCAAAACTAAAATGGATGCTCTTGACATCAGATATGTGAGTGACATTAGCTTTCTGGTAATTGTGACAAGAGAAAAATACTTGGAAAAACAGAAAGGAAAGGGAATGGGACTGTTATGTGGAAGCTTCTAGATTCTTGCTAGCAGTCTATTTTGCCCTTAAGATGGACCTGTGTTCTGTTACCACAATTCTCTAAACAAACCAAAACGGCAACTGAGTAAATGTGAAAGAAGTCAGTGCATAAGGTTTCCATCATCTTGATTATACGTTCTTGTGGCAATAGGTGTTTTTATTAATGTGCTTTTCATTGGTACTCTAGAAATAGATTTCTGGAAAAGGAACAGAGGAATAGGTCCTCTTTTAGGTAGTCTCAAAGTTCTTGCTTCTCTGCTGCTTTTGGATCTTTGAGTCTGCAGCTTTCAAATTTAACTTTTCCAATTAATATGTAATTTTTTGTAAAGTAACATATTTTAGGATTTTAATTATCCTCCAATTATTAATATATACTAATACTGCGTATTAATCTTGATATTGGGAGGCAATAAATCTTATTACATATATATGCTAAACATAATATGGCTGATTTTATAATATATGGTTTTATTGGCATTAGTGAGCACACAGTAAACATTCATAGAAACTAGTTTACTCCTGTCCTTGAGAATTATTTAACTTAAGGGGTTTGTGTGTATGTGCCTGTTTGAGTGTGCATATGTTATGTGAGTTTTATTCTTCTAACATGGCTGTATTTTATTTTTGAAAGACTAAGTCTTTTTGGCTTATTTCTTTTCATAGTTTTTTTTTTTTCCAGGAAAAAAAGACACAGAAAGAAAGTAGTAATTTCCCCACCTGTTAATACTTTGGAGACCATAGCATAGACATTTCTTCACGCGTATATATCATGTTATATTACAACTCATTTAATAAGTCCTTTTATAATAAGATTGTTTTATATATTAACAGACAAGAGTGTAATACTATACTGGGATTTATCTCTACCTTTTTTGCTTAAGCCAGTGTTTACATTTCATATCCAAATAACCCTTGAAAGGGCCACTAGCTATACATCCAGTTCATGCTTATCTTCGCTTGAAAAATGTGAAAGAGAGTGTATGTTTAATTTCTCCACAGAAACACCAATGGTGTATTGAAATACCTAGGCCTAATAAAGAAAGCCATTTGAAAGGAACACAAAAATTGTCAGATAAATGTCAATTTATGGCTCTATAAACATTCGATCTGTCCAGAAAGTGTGCACTGATTGAGTCAATTCTGACAGATTAAGAGCACTCACTGAATATCCTTTCCTGAGAAACATCTTTCATTAATATTTACATTTCTCTTGACAGTGCAGTTGCTGCAAGTGTAGGTTGGGTAAATATAGCCTGCATTTGGCAAACATACATAGTAATAGGTCTGCATTTGTCTGAGAATCCAAATGCTTTGGACAAGAATATGAGTCTCATTGTTTCTGTGGATTTCTTGGACCTCAAGTGCATTAAATCAAGGAAAGAAAAATTCATGACACTTATTTGAAGGCCTGGGGACTTTTATAACCAGTTAACCTGTGGTAGTAAAAGAACAAAGGGTGGCTTTAATTCCCATCCCATCCCTTTATTGTTTTTCATCTTCATTTTTTATTCTGCTGTGAGCAGTCACTAAAAATATATCTGGTCAATAAGGGGCAAGTACAATTGGAGGGGTTGCTATAGGAACACACAAAGAGATGCAGAGCAATAACTACTCTAATTTATACTGTGTTTTCATGTTGTATTTCCATTGTAGTTAAACTCAACTTCAGAAGACATTCCTTAAGAAAAAGGCTACTTGAAATGCAGGAGACTCTTTCTAAGAGAATTTTATATACTAACTTGAAAAATAATAAATCCTAAATCCTAGTAGTGCTACAAGCAAGAAACTGGTGTTTCTCCTATTTATGCCATTATATTTTCGATGCATTTGGACCAAAATAATTTTCGCACAGAGAAAGACCTGGAAATGCATTTTAATAGTGATGAAAGCATGAGTAATGAGGAGCGCTGCCTGAAACAGCCCGCCTCGCATCTCCCCCACCGCTCTCTGCCATTTTGACAGGCGGCATCTATATTCCAGCCCTGAGATCCTTCTCATTCCCAATTTCGTTGAATTACCCCACTCAGAAACCATGCTCTCCTCAAATCTTGTTTTTTTGAAAGGTGACAGACCCAGCTGCCTTGTTTCTGATCTTCATTTGATAACTCCAGAGTAATCATTGGAGGCATTTCAGACTGACACACCAAAATAATTTCACATTCACCAGACCCACGACTGAAAAGACAGGGTCACGATGACCAGAGACACATGGAAATCTTTTAGAGGAGAGGGGAGCTTTCCTTGTGATTCTATTTGAAGGAGTGATTAGCTCAACCTCGGCCTGCTTGTATCTGTTCATTTTCATGTGTCCAACTCATAAGCTCCATCAATTTTCTTGTGTTCCCCCAAAGTTGTAGGGAAAGCCCATGTGCAATTTAATCTCAAAATGAGAGTGCAGGAGTAGTTTCTAACCCAGTGATCAAAATGTCTCATAGATCAACATAGCATAGGAAACACGATCTTTCAAGAGCTTTTACAAAATCATGTAAATGCCATGGCTGGACACTAGAGCATTTTCCTTTTTTCTTTGGTAGCTCCAAGACAAAGGTCAAATGTCCATTCTTTCCTGTTTTGTTATTTTTTTAAAAAAAGGAATTCTTTATCATTGATAAGGGAGGAACTGTAGTTAATCTAACAATTTCGCTCCAGCTGATTCAGTTCAGGAAAGTGGTTTTTAGCTGTGGCATCTTGTTGAAGCATGGAGGTTAATTCTAAAAAGGGAGAAAAAACCTGAAAGATAAAAGTAATCAAAACTTTTAAAAAATGAAAAGTGACTTAGGTAAGAGGTGTCATTAATTAATATGTAATCAAATTATGTTTCTTATTTTGAAACAATCAAGCACAAGTTACTCACTTAAGGTAAAACACTCAAAAGTTGAATATTTGTCCTTTCAGAGGGCTACTAAAATGATGTCTGTTCAAGAGCTATTAAACAGGAGTGTTTATGTATGTGTCTGGGAATGGGAAGAAGAGGAGTATAAAAGCAATTTCTGTCCCATATATTCCTGACAAAATAGCAAGGCACTAAGAATCAAGGTTGTGTTTGTCAAATATCCATTGCTTGCTCTATTCAAGCACATATATTACAATATTACTTTCTGGTAAAATCATACATATACTTCTGGAATATATTTTAAAGACTTTTCCAAGGACTGAAGCAAAAAGTTGGTCAAAAACCTTGGACTCATAAATAATGTTATTTAAAATAAAAAGCCCAAGTGTTTATACTCAAAACACTCCTTTCTGCAGAAAATTATAATCTCACTATCATAAAAAAAGAAGCAAAATGTATCATTCCAGAAAATATTTTTAATGTTTACAAGATCCTGGTTTAAGCTGAATAATCTTTTAGTCTCAAATAGATGTCAAGGAGTGTTAGAGGAAGGAATGGATTTGGGAATTTGAGCCTTCAAAGGCAATGGGACCAGTTTATAAATGATACCTTTCATCTCCAGAGCTGTTCGCTGGAGGGCAATGTTGAATGTTTAGCCTAAAAAATGAAGTCTACAGAATAAAGTTTGCAGAGTTAACTAACAGCATTCGATATTGTGCTTTCCAATCCAACCCATTTTGCTTTTTTAGCTAGGCTGAATCTGTCTAATCACAAAAGGAACACATTTTTGTTTGCCTTGAGAGGAGCATTAGCATTTTTAACATCTATCACTGTGTGCCCACACAGAAAAAGAACTAATTTTAGAATTAACGAATTGGCATATGTACATGTACAATTATTTACTATTTACAATTTCTTCTTGAGAGCATTTCAGTGGGATGTTTCAGTCAGTGGAGTTCTCTGTTTGGCCAGTGAGCATTTTCAGTTCCTTCAGCTTTGATGTACCTTTACTGCTACCACTGAGAGGAAAGACAGCTCTGTCAGTATTTGATACAGTTCATAAAAACTATCCTTTATCTGAAATACCCTGCCTTAAATACAAAAACCAGTATGAAGTCATAAGAGTCAGATATATGTAAATTTTAAAATCGCCTTTATTTTTGAATTGATATTGGTTTATGTGGCTTAATTAATAAAGCAAGTGGGATTCACCTGTGAATGATCCAAACTCACCCTTCCCAGTCCCTGGCTGTTTGGAATGACCACAGCCTCACTGCAGGAGTAGGGCCTTTGCATTTAAAACCTCCAGCATGGTGCTTCAGAGCAGAACATGTACATCTCAAAGACAATTGACTTTCAAAAAAGAGAAGAGAAAGAAAGGCTGAACAGAGCAGGCTCAATTCCTCCCAAGCTCTCCATCAGATCAATCACTTCCTCTGAAGGGTAAGTCAATGGCTCAAAAGACCAGGTATGCTACTCTCCTCAAAACTTCCCTTCCACTGGGAAACATGAAGCCAAGGAAAAAGAGATCCTTTCCAGACAACACAAGTTCCCTCCCCCATCTAATGTGCTACTGAAAAAACGTGTTCTAAGTGGAAATTCAACAGTCTGAAATAATTAATTTGCCTTGGTAAGTTCTTAACTTAATACTAAGAAATGATTTAAATATTAGAGAAGTTTAGCTCATTAATTTCTAATATTAAGCCATATTTCCACCAGCATAGGTCCTTTGAAATTAGCTTTATCTTTATGGTTATAGGAAAACTGGTATAGTGCTTTGAAATTTTTATGCTTTTGATATCATTTTACTCTCAGCTAGAAAGCAATACACACACACACACACACACACACACACAAACACACACACGTATATACAGTCATACACTGTTAGGTTGCTCGGTGCATTTTACGTGTAATAATGTTAAAAATAAAACAACTTTCCAAGTTTCTCACTCAGGTATAGCATTATAGTATGGTAAAGCATGCTTTATGTATACAGAGCTTACTTATCTTGTTACTAGAGCGTTCACTGTGCCACCATGCATTACCCCCTTATGTGCAAAGTTCACAAGGTCTTTTTAGGCTGTACCAATAGTCTGTGCCTAGCCAGTATTTTATAAAAATGACAATTTAAATGAATTAACATAAGATACAGAATAAAAGTGCTTAGAATCTTTAAATGTTCTCTGTCTTTGATTTCTAAATGCTTTAGTCCAGTCAAAGACTGAAAATAAAGAAAACATGACATAAAGGATGTAGTTTGAGTCTCAACTATTCTCATATCAACATAAAACAAATGTCCAGACTTCAGCAGAGTTGTACTGCCACACTCCTTCAGACATGCTTCATCCAAAGTGATGAAGTGTGTCAATTATATGGATGGTTAAATTGGTCAGAATGAGCAAGTCATTCTTCCCTTGTATTATGAGCAGTTGGAAAATAATCACTGAACCATATGTCAGGTGCTGGGATAAAAAAATAAACAACCCAAGGTCTTAAAATGTGCTTATGAACTAGCAAAGGTCAACTTATACAAAATTATCTTTTACTATTTGTCATAGGAGAAACAAGCATACTGTGGTTTTCTTTGTTGGGTATAAAGATGGAGGTTTCTGAGAGAACAATATCACATGGGGTCAGAAATATTATAATAAACAATCTAGAACAAGTAGTAAACTTTGCGCCAATAGGGAAGAGAGGTGAGATAATCCAGGTGGGAATGTAGAGGATAACTGTATAAGCCAAAGAATGAGGCAGAGATGAACCTGGCACCTTAACCTGGCTTTCCCAGAAATTAGACCCTGAGACTGGAGGCTCATGCGGTATTATTTTATTAGGGCTTGCTACCCTAGGAAACAGCAGTAAGGGATTAAGAAGAGTGAAACAGAGAAGAAGGGAAAACCAATAACAAAGACATATTTTGCAATTGGCACTGCTAAATACAACCAATTGCTCCATCCTTGAAAATACATCCTCATTGGTCAACTTGATTTCAGAAGCACCTGTCAATGGGTGGAGAAAAAGGAAAACAGTGCAAGAACTTAAATACTAGATTCTAATTCCCACTTGTTAAAAGTTATCTGAATGAAGCATTAACTCTCCAACACTGCCAAGTTGGACATGCCTGAGTATGGATACCAAACAGGATACCCATCAACAAGAAAGCCAAAGGGCAGTTATGTCAATATTAAATTTAATTTAAGGAGTCTTACTCAATTGAAATGAGCAAGCGAATTATAGGTGGGATTGGGAGAAGGGAACTAGAAACAGGAATGCATGTTGTTATGCCTTGTAATTGATTCACCTGAGAGCTCTCACTGACTAAAACCATGGCTGTGATAATGAGATTGATAAACGTGGTTGCCAGGTGTCAGGGGACCTGAACTCTGTTTCATATTCAACCCCTGACTCTTTCTGATCTCAGACATGGGAGATCACTTCTCTGGCTCTCAGCTTTCTTGCCTACAAAATGGGAAAAAGTGAACCTGTCCTGCTTGCCTCATGGAGCTATGAAACTCAAAAGACAATGTTTTAGAAAGCGTTCTGTAAAATAGGGAGGTCATTACTATTACCAGAAGGTGTGAACAAAGGAGAGTAATACTGTTCCCTACTGTTTCTTCATCTAGATTTGTAGCAATTGAGGGTCAAACATCAGAAAGAATCCTTAGATTCATAGTGTCAGTTTCATGCAAATATAGTCTTTCTGACCAAAATAAAATAAATATAATTAGGGCCATTACCTATATGATTAGAACCCCAGCAATTAAAACAATGAAACAAATTCCTATGTTGAAGAAAAAATAT
This sequence comes from Tarsius wallacei, assembly GCA_963574415.1. NCBI lineage: Eukaryota > Metazoa > Chordata > Mammalia > Primates > Tarsiidae > Tarsius > Tarsius wallacei. The sequence continues at coordinate 4,743 of CAUYQG010157849.1, read as the reverse complement.
TATTCTCAAGTAACCTCTCCAGCTTGACTGCTTACAATAAATAAAGTCTCTAAATTCTAAGTTCTCAATCAAAATTCGTTCTATGAGCACAAAATTACTTTATCTGTAACTACAGAAATTTAATAACTATTGCTTTGTCTATAGTATCAAAAATCAATTTTTTAAAATGAGATAATTATTTAGATGATAAAATCTTTAAAACCACATTAGACTCATTCGTCTTGATTTTAGGCAAAAATATAGTCCTTTACATAGATTATCAAGATAATTATTTCAATGTGCACTTAACAAGCAAGCATAGATCTGCCTATATTAATCTCTATTAGCTACTCAAATCACTAGAACCATTCTGATGTAGATTTGTCATTTAAGTGCCCTTATTGCCCTCTTCAGTTTCTTCCTCCTCCTCTGTCTTCTCTTCCTCTCTCTCTCTCTCTCTCTCTTTCAACATCTAGTTGATACAAGACTTAGCCTCTGTAAAGAAAATGGTACAAAACCCTCGATAAGAGGACTTGTAATAACTGATATATACTGAGTTATTGCTGGTCCCTAAATCAAGCAATTTCTATTCTAGTTCTGTTTTTTCTACTAGTTGGTGGCAAATATCATTTCTGACCCCCAGTTTCAGTAATTGTTAATAAATAAATTAGACTGGATGTTCTCTAATTTATTTTCTTGCTTTGATATTCAATGTTTCCAGTAGCAAAATAAAACGCTTTCCCGTGAATATGCTCTATAATTAATGAATTAAGTTTAATTAGTCAAACTTGATATTACCAAATATCATAGGAACAGCAGTTACCACAACTAAAGCACCTCATGCTAAAATAGGCCAAACTTTCTCTATATGATTGCTTAATTCCTATCTGCCTGAGTCTGCTACTTTCAACTGTAGGAACAATGTGAAGAAAATAGATGAGCCTACAAAAGCCATATGTTGAAAATATATGCCCTATCCTCATTTCTCAGGGAAAAATAATTTCAAATATATGCAGGAATATATTCCTTGGCCTATTCCCAGTAAGTACTTCCACTTCCTACAAGTATTTCATACCTCATGGTACAAGGTAATCAAAGCCAATCTTCTGAGTCTCTCAGTGAGCTAGGACTTTCAAAAGTTCATTCTGTTACCAAAGTTTCATCTTTTAAAAATTAGTATTTATTTTTTAAATGTATTTTCTTATTATACACTGTAGGCATATAAGTGAGGACTTCCTACACAAGTAGGCTGCATGTTTATAAAGTTTGGGTTTCTAGGTGGCCCTAAGTCCCCCAGTAGTGGACCAGGTATACTTTGTGTTGTCACGTGTCCTCCCACTCTTCCCCCTCCCTCCCTCCCCTAGTAGTGCCCAGTGACTGTTGATCCCACCTTTGTGCTAATGTGACTAATGATCAGGGTCCATTATGAGTGAGAACATGCAATATTCAGGTCTTTGTTTCTGTGATAATTCACTTAGTATGATGATCTCTAACTGCATCCAAGTTGCTGATTTTGTTCTTCTTTATAGCCATGTAATACTCTATCTTGTGTATGTACCCCATTTTCTTTTCCCATTTCACTTTCAATGGGCACCATGGTTGGTTCTATGTGTTTGCTGTGGTAAATAGTGCAGCAATAAACGTGTGTGTGCAGGTGTCTTTTTGGTAGAACAATTTATGTTCCTCCAGGTATATTCCCAGGATATTTACCTCATTTTCTATTCCAACCTGCCCTCACTAATGCTATATCACCAATATTTTTTGTATTATTCATTGTTATAGGTTGAAGCTTTTCCATTTAATTTTTATTTACCCCTTTTTATCCTAAAAAACAAAAACAACCACAAAAGAAAACAACTATAACCTGCCTTATATTAGGAATAATTTAAGGCTTCTCATGAAGAAATACATAAAGTATAAAAATAAAATATGTTTTTACTTTGAAGAAATTTGAGTGAAAAATTAAGAATGATAAAATATAATGTGGTACCAAGTGATAAGTACAAATATTTATGCCATAAAATCCTATGCACATAGTAAAGAGAAATCATGAATTTGTCACTACCTTTCTATCAGTCAGTGGAAATAGAAAAGCATAACCAATTTTGTAATTCACTGTGCTTGTAAGATAACGATACACCAATTACTTGGAAGCACAGAGAGAAATTCTCTCACGGGCCCCAGAGGTGAACCAAAAACTTAATCCCTACAGTAAATATGTCAAGGAGCCCACAGGGGTTGCTTCTGATGACATCCTTCAAAATAAGTTGATGATATAAGCCAAAGTGGTAATATAATAAAATCAATAGCACAGGAATGTTGATAAAATGTGGTGATCTGGTTTAATTCAATGATAGATTTTTACATTACTGAGAATATTGCTATAGTGTATCCCTGGTATAGCAGTGAAGTCAAGATGATCATGAAATGAGAACTTGAAGTACAGGGTAACAGTTCAATGACCAGCCAAATATCTTCTGCTAAGGCAGAAGTAGAACTGCCCATTTTTAATGAAAAGTGAGTTGTTGAACAAGGGCAAGTGTCAACATGGAAGGTCAAGCCATGCATGCTCTGAAGAGACTAAGGGAGAACCCACTGGCAAGGCAAAGGGTCTCCTTGGGAGGAGAGATTATCACACATACAAACAATAAGGGAGGTAAGCACTCTGATTTCTATACCACAAAACAGAACTGTAATTTAAGTCTGAAAGATGTTAAAGCAACTGAAACCAAACAATCTACCTAACTCATTAAATTATAAATCAAATCTCTAGAAAACATTCATTTTAAGTCTAGAGCTTTGAGCAATATAACATCCTGGTATGTCCGAGAAAGATAAAAATCATTGTGAGCTGGATTTCTAAGCATCAACTGAATGAGATAGCCTGTCATAGAGCAGCATTATTATTTATATACCAATTTGAAACTGGAGGTCTGTTGAAACAAACATGACACTTTCGTTTTGGAATAGTTGATATGTGATATTTTCTACCGTGAAAACTGTTTCTAGTTTTGTATTAAAACCTTGTTGTCTGCACAGAAAAAAAAAATGCTTAGTTTCCAATATTTTAGAATGTGTGTGGGGTTTGGGAGGATGTAATCCTTGTTTATAATTATTTAGTTGTTTTTTCATATGTTGCATGGCAATCCCTTAAACCCTAATCTTCTCAACTTTCTTCTTTACCTTCATATTTTCCCCTTACTAAAACAGTCTAGCACACAGTACATTCTCAAAAATACTTATAGAATGATAAACATATCCAAATTAGACATTCATAATATAGTGTACTGAAAATAATAATTAGACACTGTGGGAAGATGGCAGCCCAGCCTGTTGGACTACGTGAGTCCCTGTGTGAGTGAGTGAGTGTATGGAAAATTTTGTGTACATGCTGGTGAGCTAGTGGGCATGTGAGTGGCTGACTGAGTGAGGGCTAGGGACCTAGTAGCCAGGGCTCTCCTGGTGCAGCGGCTTGTGCCACAGCTGCTGGGCTTGGACCCTAGTGACTCCTGGGATCCAGAAGCCAGGTACCATTTTCTTTTTCTTTTTTTTTTTTCTTTTTATTTATTTTTTTTTTTTTTTTTTTAAAAATTGAAAACAAAAAAAAATCTTCTGTCTTATAGCAGGCTCTGTAATTGTTCCTCTAATCAGGTCTCTCCTGCAGAGCCACCTCTTTCACTCTCTCCTCAGGGACTGAAGCAGGAAAGGAGGAGAGGCAGTGGAGGTGGGTGGGGCTGCAGTCCTCCCCCTCCCACTCTCATATGGTCAGGGGAGATACAGGATTGTCTCTTTTCCAGGTATGTACTTGTGAGGGAGATGCCCTAGCAAGGCCTATCCTGGAATGGTGTTCCCCTATTGCGACTGACGTCCAGGCTCCACCTTGGTTTGTCCTTCTCATTCGTGGTCCAGCTGTGTGGGTCTGACGTTCAGAGGATTACTGGGGAGGAGGAGATTTGTGTCAGCTTCAGACTCACCACTGATCCCTTTGGAGTCCTTCCTTGTCCTTTTCTAGCCACACCCTTTGTCCCAGCAGCTGGATCAGTGTAGGGGGTGGGGCGCCTGGAACTCAGCACTCGTCAGGTCCCTCCAAAGTTTGTGTTTTCAGGATATTCTCTCTGGGTCATGATCAGTCCCTGCGTAGTTGATCCACCAGTCACAGAGATCAGGTCTTTTGCTCCATGGTGAGCAAGTCAGAGCACTTTCCTGCCCTGCCTTCAAGATGGTCGTGGGATGCCTCTCTTGTCCTCTTTCATGAGACTTTGCCTCTGGACTCCCTCTGTAGCCCCTGCTGCCAGTGCCCTGCTGGAGCTGAAGTATGAGGCAAAACCAGGAGCCATATTCAGCCGCATTCTCTCTCCTGCTGCAGTGGTGAGGGATAGCCTGGGGTAATAGTTTCTCCCGGTTATTTTTTCACAGAAAAACTTTTGTTCATTTGAAAAAAATAATGGTACTCAGCTTCTGCAACCTGGTAAGAGCCAGGGATGAAGCAGAGAAGCTGAAGCACCAGCTGTTGCACCAGGAGCCTGGCCACTTGCTCACGAACCCCCGCTTAGACAGTCTCTCCCAGCATTTTCTTCCCAGGGAGGGTTTGTTGATTTAAAAAAAAAAAAAGAGCTGGGCTCAGTGGCTCAGCCTGTAATCCCGTATCTTGGGAGGCTGAGGTGAGTGGATTGCCTGAGCCCGCGGATTTGAAATCCGCCTGGGCAACTAGGCGAGACCTCATCTCTACAATAAATCAAAAAATTAGCCGATTAGCCAGGCGTG
>CAUYQG010157847.1:0-10190 GCA_963574415.1 Tarsius wallacei | reverse complement strand
GCCTGGGCAACTTGGCGAGACCTCATCTCTACAATAAATCAAAAATCAGCCGGGCATGGTAGCGTGCGCCTGTAGTTCCAGCTACTTGGAAGGCTGAGGCAGAAGGATCGCCAGATCCCAGCAGGTCGAGGCTGCGGTGGCCGGCAGCAGTCACTGCACTCCAGTCTAGGCGACGGAGTGAGACTCCAACTCAAAAAAAAAAAAAAAAAAAAAAAAGATGTTGTGTAGCTACCTGGAAGAAGCATATTTGTATTATTCTTTCTACTTTTCAATCAAGAAAAAATTTAAACATATACAAAACTACACAGACTTGTATAAGTAGAACCCCATGTACCCGTTACTCTGCTGCCACACTTCCAACCAATTCACAAGCCCCTGCCATTGGATTATTTGAAAGCAAGTCAAGACATCATATAATTTCACCCCAAACTATTCAGTACATATTTCTAAAGATGAAAACACTTTTTTGATATGCCACAATATCACTATCACTCTTCAAAAATTATCAATAGCTCCTTATTATCACCCAAAATTCACTAATATTCTGCTTTTCTTGATTGGTTCACAGATATTTTTACTATTAATAGTTGGTTTGTTAAAATCAATATTTAAATAAGGTTATCTGCAACATCTGAAAACAGCAAGGAGGATAGTGCAGCTAGATAGAATGGAGCTCAGTACCGAGGCATTCAGCCTCATGGAGAGGGACAAAAACAGCATTAGAATCAAGATATCAGTTAAAGTGAATGGGAGAAGGTGAGCAGTAGTTATCAGAATGCAATGAGCAGGCCAGTGTTGGCTGGCAGAGATGCATAGGCTTCTGTCTCCATTTAGAACCATTATGCTGTGGGTCTAGTCCTAGGAGGAGGAATCTAGGAGTTGCAATTGTCACATCTTTGAGTTCCTTGGATCTTCTTGCCCCAGACACTTCTCAAAGTGGCCAGACAAGACAGAATATCAATCTTTATATACCAACTCCTAATTCTCACAATAACCCTGCAAGATGAAAATTATTACTTAAAAACCCTGCAAGATGAAAATTATTGCTTAAAAAAGATGAAACAGGCTCTGAGAAGTCAAGTGTCTTGTATGGTGTGGAGAACGAATTTGAGCACTGGCCTATCTGGCTCCAAAACCGGTCTTCACTTTCTGATATTATATTCTAAATTCATTTCTTATTGTCCCCACCATGAGGGCAAGGACCTTGTCTGTTTTATTTACTGTGATTTTTCTGAGCCTAGAAAACTACCTGACACATAGGAGAAACAAACAAAAAAGAAGTATTAATTTAAGGAACAGATGTACATGTTATATAACCTTGAGTCTTATAGGAAATGCTTTCGCAGGGATCAACTCGATTTCAAATCAATTTCAGTGTTTCCATGGCTCAACATGATAACTCTCTTCTCTCTACTTCCTTCAATTCCTTCAAGATTCGCAGGTCTAAGATGGCTTGCGATGTGGTTAGGGTAGGGCAAGATGAAGATAGCTCAAGAATGACCCCCCAGTGAGATACTATTTTATACCTACTAGATTAGTAAAAAGTAAGATATGACAATACCAGTTGTTGGTGAGAATGTGGACTAAAAAGAACTCTTACATACTGCTGATGAGAATGTGACAATCACTTTGGAAAAATTTGGTACTGTCTTATAATATTGAACTTCTGCATACTCTAAGACTCAACAATTCTACTCGTAGGCCTTATTCCTAGAGAATTCTTATACTCCTTCACCAGGAGACTTCCACAGTAGCATCAATCATAAGGGCAAACAACAACAACAATAAAAAAACCAACTACAAGCAGCTCAAATGTCCAGAGACAGTAGGGTGAATTCATAAATCATACCATTGTCACACAATGGAATTTTACATAGCAGTAACAATGAATATGTGAACTACAGCTGCAAGCAACAATACAGATTAATCTTAAAAACATACCCTTAGGTGAAAAAAAGTCAAACTGCAGAAGATTACATTAAATATGACATTTTTATAAAGTATAATACAAGGACAATGAAACAATACAAAGTTTAAAGATACCTGTTATTTTTAGCCTCCCACTCACACCTAAAACTATTATTTAAGTGTATAAAAATTAAATATAAAATATCTAAGATGTCTGTTACCTTTGAAGAGAAGACAGAAAAATGAGGTAGGAGAGAAACATTATATACAGGTAGGTGAAAAAAATTATAATGTTCTAGTTCTCCCTAAGTTTGGGTGACTGTTTATTTTATTATAATACTTCAATTCTCAGGTATAAACTATGTGATTTCTTTTGTATATATCAAATAAGTGAAAAAAACAAGCCAGCCAGCCCAGGATGGAGTGGTGTGGGAGGCATGGTGTCTGCCATCCGCACAGCCATCTGCTGGCTGCTGGCAGCAGTGTGCTCTTGGCATCTGGAAGCTGTTGTTTACTGCATCGTGGGTGCCAGGAGGTGTGCTGAATCCCATAAGTGAGAAATGAAACACTCACTCAAACTTCAAACTCCCAAGCACACATCCAGTAATCACGCACCAGAGAGTAGCCTTCATTCAGGGAATGCATAATTTATTTGTATTTAAACATTCCTTTACTGTTTGACAATGTAGTGATCCCATGGAGAGGTACCAGGGATTTGAATGTGTTCTTTTTATAAACATTTTTCTTCATGCCCATCATGCTGCATACAGCTGCCAAAGATCACGCCTTAAGTTCACTTAGCCTCTTTGCAACAGACATGGAGGCACACAAATTCTCAGCTACACGTGTACAATTAATGTGTCTGATCTCACCTGGTCTTATATGAGAAAAGTCACAAATTTCATCCATCTCTCTAGTACTTCGGGAGTCCTGGCAGCTCTTGCAATCTGTATATGAGGTAATTTTATTAATTCTAATTAAGTGTCAGAAATGAAAATCAAAAACATACAAGGAGACTTTTTCCTTAATAAGAAATATTAACACCATGTGATCTTAGCTGTGTGCCAATACAGTACTTGCACTAGAGTCCAAGGTGTCAGACTATTTTGGAGAGTATTAAAATTACTCTGAAAAGAAATGTTTTCATTCTTTTTAATGATAAGTTTTAGATAATTAAAAAAAAAATCATGCTTGGTCTCTTCACTAGAAAAGTGAAGACATAACTAATTCAGGCCAGGCACGGTAGCTCACGTCTGTAATCCCAGCACTTTGGGAGGTGGAGGCAAGAGGATTGCCTGAGCCCAGGGGTTCGAGATCAGCCTGGGTAACTTGGTGAGACCGTGTCTCTCTACAATAAATAAAAAAATTAGCCAGGCGTGGTGGCTATTTGGAAGGTTGAGGCGGAGGCATTGCCTGAGCCCAGCAGGTCGAGGCTGCAGTGGCTATGAGCTTGCCACTGCACTCCATCCTGGGTGACAGTGAGACTCTGATTCAATAAATAAATAAATAAATAATCCAGAGGATATGAGCAATGTAAAGGTTTTGGTTTATATTGTCAATTAAGTGTCTTTATCACATGAATCAGATCATTGCTATATCTCCATTTTGCTTCAGATTGAATACAGTGTAAATAACTGCAAGAGGTGCTCAAAGTGGTTACCACTGGTGTCCAGAGACATCTGATTACAGTGAACATCTCTTAAAATGTGTATACATTTTTTTGGCATCCCTGGTGTATGATTGTTTATCTACTTAGTTCTTTTGATGGCTGCATAATATGGGCACATCACAATTAATCTAACCACTCCCCTATTGATCAACATTTAACTTGTCCAAATTTTTTCCATTCAAAACAATATATCCTCTTAAATATTATTTTTCTGCATATATGTAGGTATTTGTAAGATTTCTAGAAGTGCAATTGCTGGGCCAAATGGTATACCCATCTAAAATTTTATATATATTGCTATATTGTCTTCTGAAAAATTTTGTACCAATTTATATCCCCCGTCTCTATTGGAGTATGAGTGTCTCTTACCAGTTTCTGAGCTAGCCTAGCTCAGCATCTTTTCATGTGTTCATTGCTGTTTATATTGTTCCTTCTGAGAATTGTCTATTTATAACTTTTAATCCATTTTCTCCACTGGTTAGTCTTTTTCTTGGTTTGAGAGTGCTCTTTATAAAAAAATCCTTTGTCCATATATGTTACCATTGGCTAAGCTTTACTTCAACTAAGAATTTAAAAAGTAATGGCAGTGTGTGTGTGTGTACACACATGCACAGACTTCTATGTGATTAAAAAATCAGTCTGGGATGAAATCTGAGCGAGGCTTATAGTCTAGTTAACAGTATTGTATTAATGTCAATGTCCTTGCTTTGATATCATACTATAGTTATACTAAATATTACCATTGGGGGAAGCTAAGTGTGTCTTAGTTTCTTTGGGCTGCTGCAATAAATGATCACAAATTGGGTGGCTCAAAACAATTGAAATCTGCTCTCTCTAATTTCTGGAGGCTAGAAGTCTAAAATCCAGAAGTTCAAAATCAAGGTGTTGGCAGGTCCATACTCTTGAAGAATCTACAAGAGGTTCTGTCCTTGCCTCTTCCTCAGTGTCTAGTGGTGGCTGTCAATTCTTTGTGTTCCTGTGCTTGTGAGATACATTACTTCAATGTCTGCCTTTGTTGTCACACTCTGTGTGGCTGTGTCCAAATGTCCCTCTTCCTACAAAGACATCACCCATTGGATTAGGGTCCACCCTAATCTAGTATGACCCTAAATTTCAATTTGACCACATCTGAAAAGGCTCTACTTCCAGATAAGGTCACATTCATAGGTACCCAGGAGTAGGACTCAAGTATATTTTTGGGGGGTTCATAATTCAACTCACAACACTGGGTAAAGGGACAGGAAACTCTCTGAATTAATTTTTCTGACTTCCTGTAAGTCTATAATTATATCAAAATAAAAAGTTAAAGTACTATCTGTAAGAATACATTGAAATTATTAACAATGACTGCTGCTTTAAAAGATTTCATGTTTTATTTAACAAACATTTCAATATAACTTGGCTTTCCTTGGAATGATGGCATATGCCTTTTGTAATTAATTAAAAATGAAAAAAAAATGTGGGAGGAAGGAATGGTCCTGTCATTAAAGCACTTAGAGCTTAGCCTTTTAGAAAGATAACTTTAGTAGCAACATGAAGGGATGGTAAAGGAATGGTTTGAAGCTAGAAGCTGAGAGACTAGATAAGAAACGTGTGCATTTATCAAGATGAGAAGAGATAAGGACCTGAACTGGGAGTGCTGGTAGGGAATGGCAAGGAGGGGATGAATGTGAGAAATATTCAGAAAGTAACGTGTATCGATCTGGTGACTAATTGGACATAGAGAAATAAGTAAGAGAGGGGAGTTGAAACAAACTCCCGGGTTTCTGGCGAGTGAGACTGGGTCATGGGTGTTGCGCTGGGACGATAGCCTGGTGATTCTCTACTTCTCCACCATAGCTATTTTCCCTACCCCTAACTTCACTGCTGTCTGTCCCAGGAAGTTGACCTCTATGAACTGAATCCTCTGGGTTCCTTTGATTTCAGATTAGGTTTGACCAAAGAGTGGTATGAGCAAGAGATCATGAAGAGATACCACAGTTTGGTCATAGCTATGGCCACAGCTTCTGTCAGAGAGCCTTTCCTTCACATGCAGGTCTCAAGTTCTTTCCTGACCCCATAAGGCCCAGCAGGAATAACCCTTTCCCCTCTGTTGCTACTCCCTGTGTTGCTAGAAAGAATTGTTATTGGATCTCTTGAACAGTCTCATCACTAAACTCTCATCAATGGCTTCTTGAGTGTGCCATCTGTTTCCTGAAGACCTTGATTGGTATAAAACGGGAATACAGGTAAAGGAAGGTAAGGCAAGGGAATGATGGCAAATTCATTTTAAGAATTTCTGGGACTTAGATGTTTGTGTGACATCTAAGTGGATGTCTACATGTTAGAAAGAAAGCCTGTGCTAGAGATATAGACCTGGTAGTTATCAACACATATATATTTGGCAGTAGAAAACTTGTGCTAATCATAGGAAATAATTTAAACTTGAAGGTGAAGGCTGGGTTCTGTGGATGATCAGTACTTATTGGGGCAAGCACAAAATGAGAAGCCTGCAAATGAAATTGAGACGGAATATTCAGAGAAGTAAAAGGAAGACTAGAATGCAATCGTGTCACAGAGCGGAGGTAGGGAAAAATTACAAGCAGAAAGGAGTGGATATTTCTAGCAGTACTATCAACTGCTTGGCTGAAAAGTTCATGGGATAAGGTTTAAGAATTGAAGATTAGGTTGGGAAATAAGAGGGTTATTGATAACCTTATCATGGAACCTTTCAGTGGATAGTGGGGTTGAGTACACTGTGTAGGGTGGGGAACAAATGAATGGCCAGTGAAGATGTGGGAATGCAAGGTTAATTGGCATGTAGCAGTACAACTCAAGCCTGTAAAAAAATATTTTAATATATTCCATCAATTCAATTTCTATTTTGAGCACTATTCTAGTTAGAATTTGGAATATTACTCAATTGTAAGATGCAGTAGGGGTCATTTGGAGACCGAGGAAGGTTAGACAGGCTGTTTGGTTTTGTCTGCCTATATATACCCCCCTACTCTCTCCAGCCCAGAAAAATCTATTTCTAGAGTTTGGGGGGTGGGGGTGCTACAAGTTCTCTCTCCATCTGTACACCTCTGCCTTTGGCTTCTCACGCCATTTCTCTGTGGCCTGAATCATCTCCCCATTTGGTGGCTTGAGAGTTTGGAAACAAAAGCCAGAATGATTTTCCCTCTATGTCCTTTCTTCAAGGCAACAAACCTATGGGTTCAATAGTAAACAAGGGTTGGGAAAGCAGTAAGCTACAGAAGGGGAAAATACCAAGAAACAACAGGTTAACATCTCAAATATATTATCACATCACATAGATTGATCTTTAAGGATGTTCTGTTGGGAGGGAAGGAAGAAAAATAGGATGCTAGTGGGAAGAGGATATGGGTTTAAAGAAGCTTCTCCTGGAACGATAGCAACTGTGCTTTAAGAAGCACAAAGAAGGGCCCTTTCTCAAAGACATCCTTCCCCTGATGCATGAAAACCTAGCATAATGGACTTATTGCTTCATACTCTTAAGTCTTATTTTGAGCTCCTCATTCTTGTGTTGAGTCCCTCATAGTCACAGAAATTACTACTAAGAACCAGTTTCCTTTTTTCCCCAGGTAAAACTGCTTGGTACCTAAGGGGTGGCAGTTATTGAACCTGGGAAGGGTCCCTGAAAGAGAGGGAAAGTGTAGAAAAGGAAAGATTCAAGAAGGGGAATTTTGTCTACTCATAGCTTGTCTTAGAATTTGCTATATCACATTAAACAATCTCAAAAGTCGATTTTCACAATTAACTAATAAAACACATTAAAAATCACTTTCTAAAGATGCTCAGTAATAATTTCATTTTTCTTTTTGTCCTCATGGCAGGATCAGCACAGCCATGGTCTCTTCTGGGAATAAAGACATTTCTTTCATCTATTAAACCTGTGCTAAATGGCAATAAATCATCATTCATTGACTTCTACAACCTAAACTATATGTTACTGAAGAAATTCTAGCTCCTATGCATCATAATTAGCATCAAATAGCAGCACAAAATTGCAGCACAACAAAGAGCTACATGGCAATAATCCCAGCTGGTCAGAACTGAATTAACTTTGAGCAATCACTTCAGGGAAAGAAAAATAAATAAGACAGGATCTACTTATGAAGTTAAAAGAAGGTTGTATCAGTCTGGGTCCAATCAGTAGAGAGAAACCACACAGTGATTTGAACAAGAAAAGTTTAACATAAAGAATTATTAACTATAACAGGAGATCAGAGTAACAACAGAAGTCAAGGGGACTCTAAAAAATATAAGAATGGCAGATGTAAGCAGAGACACTATCCCAAGGCTGAGATAGAGTGCCCAAACAAGAGCATCTCCCAGGGTGAAATATAATCCTTGAAGAAAGTGTAACTGTCAGTCAAGGAATAAAGAAATCCCTCAGACAAGCCTCACAGAGAAGTTCTTGTGTTGCTGAGTTGGTAAAACTTGCTGGAAATTTACCCTCTAGAACTTGCCAGAAATCCACTATCTGGAACTTGCTAGAAATCTGCCCTCTGCATCTGGCTAGAAATATGCCTTCTGGACCTTGCTGGAAATATGCCCCCTAGAGTTCTGAGAAAGTTGTTCATAGAGAGGTATCTCACTGGACGTATTCCACCACAAAACTGCCCAAAAATGAATGCAGGTGGTGAGGTGTATGGGGGGAGGGGAGCAAGGTGGGAGTGAGTTGCTGGCTGCTGGGTGCCGTTAGCTGCTGTGCACTACAGGGACTGGCAGCTGAAGACATCTGCATGCAGGATCTGGACACGGAGAAAGCTGAGTGGGCTGCAGTAGCTGGAAACTGAAGAAGCTAAATGTGCTCTAGGAGTCTGTTGAATAAATCAGGAAACAGAATCCCTTCCTTTTGCAATGTCTCTCCAGCACTTTCTACTGACAAAGGTTAACATTGTGACTTCTGGCAAAGGAAAAACACTTAAGGATCCAAGTGCATTTTCAAAGAGCAGGCATAAAGGGTGAATTTAGGACTCAGAGGAACAACAATTGACACACTGATAACTGGCATGACAATCATACTCAAATTCTTTACTGTTCCCAATTTTCAGGCCTCTCAGAAATATTTTATGTTTATGAAGTAGAATGAGTATCAATCAGGAAAATGACTGAACTTTCCAATGATGAAAAAAATTCAAATTGCTTTCCACTAACCTGAGTCCTAAGAAAATCATGTGATGTGGTTGGACACCAGGTTAGCATCCATGAGAAGTACATAACTATTAAGATGGCCCTGCTTGTCCAGAGCATATTATATACATTAATCTTTTTTTTTTTTTGAGTTGGGGTCTCACTTTGTTGCCCAGGTTGGAGTGCAGTGGCATGTTCACAGCCACCACAGACTCTACCTGCTGGGCTCAGGTGATCTTCCCACCTCAGCCTTTCAAGTAGCTAGAACTACAGGCATGTGCTACCATGCCAGGCTTATTTTTTGATTTATTGTAGAGACCAGGTCTCACCAAGTTGCCCAGGCTGAGCTCAGGCAATCCTCTTGCCTCGGCCTCCCCAAGTACTGGGATTACAGGCTTGAGCCACCGCAACTGGCCTATATGCATTAATCTTAATGTGGCCTGTTTTGGTGTGATAGAGGCAGCAACCAGAAGGAAGCAGGGTGAGATAGGTGGGAGACGAGGGAGTACAACATAGACAATTCTTTCTAGAAGCGAGAAGTTTGGTTGTGAAGGTGAAGCCAAAAGACAGTAGTAGCTAGAGAGAAATAAGGAGCTGGGGAAATTTTCAAAAATGAAATGAAGGAGATTCAAGCATGTTTAAAAGACAATGGGAGGAAGAAAGGTTTAAGATGGCAACAGGACAAGCTGAACTGTGACGATCTCCACAAAAGGTCACTCCTGAAGGCAGTTTCACGTGCCTCTACAGCCGCTGCCAACATGGGGGTTGGCTGCTATAGCCAGTCCCACACAGCAAACAGCCTTCGTTGCACTATGGTCTCTGCTATTTGCTACCAGGTGCTGAAAAGCTGCTCTCAGTTCTCGGCTCCAGCCTGGGGAATTCCTGGCTCTGGCCCAGCTCCCTCCTCCACCCCAAGGCACCAGCAGCGCACCAAATGCAGTGTCCAGCTATATCGCTGATTCCCAGTGCCTGACGCCGGACACACACCACCACAGCCTGTCATAGTGGATCATCCACAGACCAGACGAGTGGAGAGAAAGGACTAGTGGAGAGAAATGATCAGCAAAAGAGAAGCCACCCACCACAGTCATTTTCCAGGCAGAGATTCGCATTGCCCTGCCCATCTACGAGCAGCCTCCACTTTGGTTTCTAAGATAACCTCACCAAAAAGGAGACAAAATGCCCTCCCCTATGCTGAATTAGACACAGGCAACTCAGTCCTGTGGCAGACCTCTCAGGCAGCAAGCCAGGGGAACCAACACAACCTATGAGTAAATCTATCTGCTTGCAAAGGGGAGAGGCTAGAGATCAGAGCTGAAGAGACTTTAGACACTCAGGAAAGACTCCAGAGCTAGTCTGGTTTCTTATTTTGATTTTTGATTTTATTGTTTTGACTGTTTGTTTTGCTCACTTTTGTTTGCTTTTTGAGTTAGACTACTTGTTTGTGTTGGGGGAAAGCACATCAAAAGGCATG
>CAUYQG010157840.1:0-23416 GCA_963574415.1 Tarsius wallacei | reverse complement strand
ATGCATGTCTAACAGTTATGCAAGTTTGGGGATACATGTGATATTCTGTAACTTAAAACATTTATCTTTTCTTGTGTTGGAAATATTAAAGTTCTTCTAGCTATTTTGAAATATATAATAAAATTGTTGTTAACTACATTCTCCTTCTGTACTATCAAGTACTAGAACATTTTTGTTTTTGCAATCTAACTGTGTTTTTGTACCCTTCAACCAACTTTTCTTTATTTCTCCTCCCACTTTCCCTTCCCAGCCTCTGGTAACCACCATTCTACACTCTCCCTTTATGAGATGCCAATTTTTAACTCCCATATATGAGTGAGAATATGCAATATGTATTTTTCTGTAACTGACTTATTTTGCTTTACATAATTACCTCCAGTTCCATCCATGTCATTTTCCACAGCTAAATAATATCCCATTGTGTATGTGTGTGTGTAAGTGTGTGTGTGTGTGTGTGTATCTCACATTTTCTTTAACCATTCACTAATTAATAAACACATAGATTAATTCCATTCCATACATTAACACTCATGCAATCAGCATGAGTGTTCAGATATCTTTTTGATAAACCGATTTTCATTATTTTTATTTATACCCAGCAGTAGAATTGATGGATCATATGGTATTTATATTTTCAGTTTTTTGAGAATTTTCTATGTTGTTTTTCCCAATGGCTGTACTACTTTTCCTCCTGCCATTAATGGACACACATTCCCCTTCCTCTGCATTCTTATCAGTGTGTATTATATTTTGTCTTTTCAATAATAGCCATTCTGACTAGGGTGAGATGATATTCTGTTTTGGTTTTGATTTCTATTTCCCTGACAATTAGTAATGTTGAGAATTTTTTTTATATACCTGTTGGAAATCTGTATGTTTTCTTTTGAGAAACATTTATCTGAATATTTTGTCCATTTTAAAATCAGATCACTTGTTTGTTTTTCAATATTGAGTTGTTTGAGTTACTAAAAATATATTCTAGTTATGACTTCCTTGCTTGATGGATAGTTTATAAATATTTTCTCCCATTTTGTAGATTGTCCTTTTCACTTTTTTTATCATTCCTTTTGTTGTACAAAATGCTGTCCTAAATTTATCCTATTGTATTGTAAGAATGTAGGTTATATTATTCAAACTTTTTCACTTAATTATAACTTGTTTTATGACCTAGGACTTGGTTTATTCTGAATCATGGTTTATCTGTACTTGAAAACAATCTTTATTCTGCTCTTTTGGGGTAGAAAGTTGTATTGATATCCATTAGTTGTAGCTGGCTTATAGTGTTGATAAGGCAATTCATTTTATTGTTGTTATTGATCCTTTGCCTATTTTTCCAATTAATTACTGAAAATTGGTTATTCTAGTAAATTATTATTGTTGTGTTGTCCATTTCCTTCATTCTCCTATATATTTTGTCTTTCTATAAATGTTTACTTCATGTGTTTAAAGACTGTTTGTGATGCATATATTCTTGTCATATCTTTCTAGTTAATTGACCCTATTATTACTTTAAAGGCCCTTTCTTATCTGTAATAACTTTTTGTGTTTTAGGTCTATTTTGTCTGATATTAATGTAGTCATTCTAACTCTTAAAGTTGCTGTTTGCATGCTATTTTCAATTTATTAGTGTATTTGAATAGAAAGCGTGTCCCCTCTAGATAGCATTTTGTAAGAGTCTGATTTTTAATTAGTATGTCAATGTCTGCCTCTTGATTTGATAGATTAATCAATTCACATTTGATGTTACTGTTTATATAACTGACAAGAATTTACATCTTCTATTTTTTTTATGTCTCTTGCCATCTTGTTTTCAAATTTTACTGCTTCATTTTACATTAAGTCAATATTTTCCAGGAGACAATGCTAATTTCTATAACAAATTTTTAGTATGCTAATTGTATTCATTTTCCTAATGGTCATTAAGACTTACTATATACATTTTACTTATCAGAATATATAATACATCTATTATACATTTATATGTTGCAAACAAAAATTGTTGGAAATATTACTTAATATAGCTTTAGGTATTTTAAGGAATATGAGTGAAGAAAGGAGAGAAAGTATACAGATAATTTGTTATATTCTTCCCCTTGTTTACCATTTCTGGTTATCTTCATTTGTTCCTCTCTATAGTCATCTCCTTACTCCAGTGCATCTTTCTTTTCTACCATCTTCATCCCTACTGCTGTTGATGTTTACTATACTAATTTTCTATACATTATAGGTTTTACAATCAAATTATATACTTCTTTTTTAAAAATTTAAATTCTTTATAAATCAGTTAAGAGACTAAATATGCAATTATATTGTTTTTCAAATATATCCATGCTTACCATTAAGGGACATTTTGGGAAGGAGGATTCAAATTACTCTCTGAGCCATTTTGCTTTCAGCATGAAAAATTTCCTTTAATGTTTCTTGTCAGGCTATTTTAGTCTGAAGGAAATGCCTTTATTTTGCCTTCATTTCAGAAAGATAGTTTTGCTGGACATAAGACTCTTGGTAGATATGTTTCTTCTTTCTGCACTTTGAATCCTGGCTAGCATTTTTTCAGTATGAAACTTCTACATTACAAGTAGTCTGTGCTAAGAGCAATTAGGGATATGTCACTCTGCTGTCATGCCTGATGACCATATGACTGCTTAGTGGAGGGGAAAAAAAAGTCTTTCAGCTACTCTTACCTGGGATAAAAACGTTGCATCATGAAGCTGAACACAGATGAGAAATGCTAATGATATGCTCCTTTAGGATACAGTAGTCTTTGATTGGGAGCTAGGAGGAAAGAGAAACCCATCTTCTTGGTCACCTCTGCCCAGAGATGAGCTTCTGTCACATTGTAATGTATGATAAGGAAAAGGTCATGACTCAAATGCCACAGATTCTTATTACTTTTTTCCAAGATTTAAGATATATTCTTGATTCAGTGCTTCTTTATTTTCTGTACTCTCATAGAATAATTCTTTCTAAAATAATTTTTACTAGTTATGATTGTTTCACATGGGGAATAGTCCACAAAGTTACTCATGCTGCCAGTGAGGAAGTTGTTCTACTTTACCTAAAATAAGATAAAATATTAGAAATTAAATGAGTAAAAGCATACATATCAAAGTATTCTCACTCAAAGTATTCTCACACATGACCTTTTATTTATACAAGTTACCTCCAGAAATGTTGCAATTAATGGGATAGTTACTATGAGAAGACACAATGGGTTTTATGATTGTTTTATGATTGTTATTAATGCTTAATTTACTAACCTAGATTATATTTTAGACAGTTTTTATGTAATTATAATTCATTATGCCTTCAGTTTATTATTTTATCCATTTTATATGTGTTAAATGTTTTAAATTTTATTTTAACATTATAAATTATATTTTATTTTTCAAAAGTTATTTTAATATATTTTTATTTATGTGCCCTTAATTATAGGACTTTGACAATGGCAAGTTTAAAAATGCAAAAGATGGACAAATGTTAATATCTCTGCAAGTTTTTATAATCCACTTAAGAAATACAGTCATCCATCAGTATCTGTTGAGGATTTGTTTCAGTGCTCCACGCAGTACCAAAATTCATGGCTGCTTGATTCCCTTAGATAAAATGGTGTCATCTTTGCACTATGCCCCCATATACTTTAAATAAGCCGTCCCCAACCTTTTGGCATCAGGCGGTCTCATTGAAGACAATTTTTCCACGAACAGAGTGGTGTGTTGTCAAATCTCGCTGCTAATGTTAATCTGCATTTGCAGCCGCTCCCCAGCGCTGTCATCACTGCCTCAGTTACACCTCAGATAATCAGGCATTAGATTCTCACAAGGGGCACACAACCTAGATCCCTCACATGGGCAGTTCACAATAGGGTTCCTACTCCTATGAGAACCTAATGCAGCTGTTGATGTAACAGGACAGCTCAGGAGGCAATGCAGAGCGATGGGGAGTGGCTATAAATACAAATGAAGCTTAACTGGCTCATCTGTCTCACCTCCTGCTGTGCGCGGCCTGTTCCGGACAGGCCTTGCACCTGTACCAGTCTATGGCCCAGGGGTTGGAGACCCCAGCTTTAAATCAGCAGTAGATTGCTGAAAATACCAAATGCAATATAAATGTTATGTAAACAGTTGCTAGTCTATATTGCTTAGAGAATAATTACAAGAAAAAGTGTTTGTTCATGTTCAGTATAGAAGCAACCATCATAGGCCTAAACACATTTTTAATCGCCAGTTGACTGAATCTGTAGATTGGGAACCCATGAATTGTACTGTTTTCTGTTGGTGGTTTCCAGGAGTAAAGAAAAAAATTGTATCTGTGTAGATTTTATTAAAAATGAGATCTTAGTGAATTGACTAAAAAGAAAAAGTACTCTTTGGTAAGACAGTTTCTGAGAATTTGAAAAATATAATGAAGGAAAGTAAATCTCTCATGAAGACAATAAGCAAAGTTGTATTAAAAGGACACAAATTTTGCAGATGTACAAAGTAATGAATTTACAGAGAATAATCTCTAAGAAACGTTATCTTAAACAGTGTGAAGCAAGAGAATGTGAGGCAAACATTACTATGTATACACGGTGTTATGCAACAGTAATTGGAGTCCATCCGAGTCAAAACTGAGAAATTTCTCTTACCCCACAGAAAATCCATCAGTTCTTAACAAGTCCTAAGAATGAATTTATATGGGAGCCAATATTAGAATTCTATGTGTAGTATTCTGAATTTAGTATACAAATTTATATAAAGGTTCACTCCAACATACATTTTGTGCTCATTGTGCATAAACATGTTTTGTGTGTATTTCCATGAACACTGATATAAATTTGCTGATTATCAAAATATGAGTAGACTACTTAGCATTGCTAAATATTACTGCGAATATAAATATATTATTAGACTACTTAGTATTTCTAAATATTATACACACATATACATTTCATTTATTTTAAATGTTTAAAACTATTTTCTGTTTTAAATTATTTTATACATTTTTATCCATGTCATTGCATACATATTTCCAATTTGAATACACTTATATTAACAGTAGCATAGCAGAGTAAACTAAAATAGTACACCAGCCTTTACATCTATCTAAAAAATGAAGACTGTTACCTTACATAGTGCAACTTCTTGTTTTGGAGCACGTTCACACAACAGCCACAACGGCAGCTCAGTATTATGCTTCTGAATAGAGAATTAGATTGAGGAAATTATAGTGATTTTAAAATTTCTTCACCCTTATGAAACACATTTTTTTTATTTTAGAAGTTTATTTCAGTCTAAGTAACAGAGATTGATGAACCACTATCTGCCATCTGTTCCCACTTGCCATTACCACACTATTCTAAATTACTTTGAACGTTTTTCAAAACATTTTACAATGTTCATGTTTTAGCTTACATTTTAGGTTGGACACTATGAAAAATTATTTAGAGTATGTATTCCTACAATAAAGCAGCACAAAAAGTAGTAACATGCTCATTTAATCTTCAAATATTATTATTCATTAAATATTTGGAAAATGTTAAATTGATTCTGTGATAAATGAACTATGAATTATTTTCTCAAATATTTAGAAAAATTGAGAGAAATATGATTTGATCTTGAGTAAGAATACTATGCGATATATGTAAAATAAGGGTAAGTTAAATGATTATGTTAGTACATACCTATATACATGCATACAGATATACACATATATATGTGTGTAAATATATATATTATACACACATATATATTCACTTGCTGTAACAAATTACCACAAATTAAGCGATTTAAAATAACACAAATTTATTATCTTATGGTTCTACGAGTCAGAATGCCAACATGAGTCTCACTTGGCCAAAATCAACACATTTGCAGGGCTGCATTCCTTTTTGAGGCTTTAAAAAAAATTCTACTTTTATTTTTTGCCATTTCCAAAGGTTGCCTTCACTCCTTGACTTATGACTCCTTCTTTCATTTTCAAAGCTAGTAATGATGGGAGGAGTCCTCATACAGCTATATCTTTAGTTCCCCAAATTAAAAGTCATGTAGATATCATTTATTTCTACAATAAAGCATCAATAAACTATAGTAACTAGGGTCTCTTCTGACCTCTTCTTTCATTTTCAGAGATAGCAATGGTGGAGAGTCCTCATACTACAATCTCTCTAGATATTTTGCTTTTAAGGACTCAAGTGATAGCTTGGACTCACCTGGAATATTGAAGATAATCTTTCCATTTCTATGTATTTAAGCGTAAATATATCTGCAAAGTCTCTTTTTCTATGTAAAATTGAAAAAATATCAGGCTGATACATGCTAAGAACACTTGGATGGACATCAAAAGTTTGACATTAAGACGTTTAATAATGAGATAGATTATCAAATGGTAGCTCATCACCTTTTTAAAATGTGCATGTTCTAGTTTAAGAAGAAAAAAAAAGAAGGAGAAAGAGGAGGAGCAAGAGGAGGCCAAGAAAGAAAATAAAGGAAATAAAGAAAGAAAGAAAAACAGAAGGAGAGAAAGGAGAACTCTAGAATACATACAGAAACATTTCATATGGGCACTGGTAAGCTCCTATATATGGAGCATCATTCTGTTTAAAATATAGTAGATTTAAAATGTTTTAAATAAAATATTTAAAATGTACCACAGTGTAGTCAATATCAAAGAAAGTTAACTAAGAAACAATTCAGTATCTACTTTACAAATACAATATTAAAAAATAATAAGCAAGATTTATAATTAAATCTTAACTGATTTTTTCGTAACAAAATTTTAATACTTTAAAAATTGGCCACTTTATTTAAAGATGATCACAAGTTTTCATTAGTTAAATATGCTTATTTTGTAATTGTTTTGTGGGTGGAATTGTTGAAACATTGCCAAGACAAGCACTATTTAAAATTGCAACAGCTCGAACATTTGGGAAAATTATAGATTTTAAAAAGTTAATTTAGACAGAAAGTTAAATTTCAGAGAAAAAGGAATATGAAAAAAATGATGACTGCTATATAAGTTTATTTTTCTTGTTTTAAAACTTCTGCCTTTTCAGCAGCAGCAGAGCCCCGGAGGTCTGTCCTGGCCAAGCAGCCATGCTTTCTGACTCCTCCATCATTTCTTTCTCCATTCCTCTCCTCACCCCCAATCTCAAAATGATTTGCCCCCTCCAAAAAAAAATCCTTCTAGCAAATTACTTCATGAAATGTTTAATCTCGCATAGACATATACATATTAAGTAATTAAACACAAATTTTGTTTTATAGAGAGTTCAACTTGTAAAGCATAAATATATGTATAGATATATTATGGACATATCTTTAATGATATTTATTTCATTTTATCTTTCCATATTGCTACTCTTATAATTCATATAAAATTATTTCTTTAAATAAGCCCTTCTTATACTAATAACCAAATTTTACCTATATATGTTTATTCAGTTAGTCAAAGAATATATCCAAACTCTTTAAAAATATATTGATAAAATTACTAACTATGTTAAATAAGCCAATAAATTAACAAAATAAAATATAAATATTCAAAATATATTGCTTGGACTACATAAAAATAATTGTAAAGTTTATTTGCTCATACTGTTAAAAAAAGTAAAAATTAAAAGTTTAAGAACATGTATTAGAAAAGTATTTTGAGAAAAATAATCAAATTTCATATACGAGGGGGTACCAAAAAAATGATAAAGCTCAGAATCATTTTTTGGAGGAAGGGCCCTTTGTAGCACAGACTTCCCTAGCTAAGTGTTCTAGGGGTCCATCAGCATCAGTGTACCTGCTAGTTTTGTTGCGCCTTGCAATTTGCAGAAGAAAAGTCCCAAGTTGTTGCAAACTGGTGATTGTTTCTTCCATGATGACAAGGCACCACCCACCTAGAGCTGAACGTTGAGCAGTTTTTGACCCAAAACCGCAAGATTCCCGTGTCCCACCCTCCCTATTTACCCCATCTTGCCCTAAGGAACTTTTTGTTTCCTCAGAAGAAAAAATTTCTTATAGGGAAAAGTTTTACAGGTGTGGAAGAGGTGAATCAAAATAGAAACACTAAAAGGCTATAAACTGATGAGCTCAAAAACTATATTTTAGCAGTGGAAAAAAGCATTTCGTTAGGTGTATTGCTTTCAGAGATTACTTTGAAGGTGACTGGGTTTAAACATGAAACAATACACATTTTTTATAGATAAATTTCAGGTTTTAGGGGGCCCCCCGCTTAAGGTATAAAATTACCAAACTAACCTAACTCAACTTAAATTTTAAAAACCTTATGAGCTATATTGCATCCCACTAATTTAAAAAGATATTCAAACTGCATTGTGGTTTTATAATACTAAAAACTTGCATCTTGAGAGTAAGTTATCAATCAAATCTAAAAATGCCTTTTTGAAGTTAGAATTCTATGTCTTTCTCCCCACATCAAACAAACAAAAAAAAATACTTTAAGACATTTTTAATACCATAAAACCAATGCATGAAGGGAACATAGGAGAGATTAAACCACTTAATAATACTCTAAGTTTGGGGAAGATTATATGAGATCTGCCATCATATTTTTATTCTTCAAATATTCACTGCAGCTACTTTGAAAGTTATTGTGGCTTGCACATTATTCATGTAGCTTTCCTTGTATTGTCACCATTTCTTTTTTTAAAAGATATTAAAGATATCACATATCACTCAGAGCATTATTTTATAAAAATATTTGAGATGATCTGTTATATTGATTAGAGGTTTGTTGGTTTTTCTTTATTTTTTTTCTCTGAAGAAACAACTACCTATTGATAAAGCATGAAAAAACAAGCTATTTGTATCTGTGAATTAGTATACTATTTTTTATGTTCTTTACAAATATTAACATACCAGATACTTTACAATATCTATATTTGTATAATAAAAGATTATCTATAAGTCATTCCTCCTGTTATCCAGTTAAAAATTGCATACTATTTGATAAAAAAATTTAGAGTAAGATGCAGAGATTAATACAAGAAATTTGCATTAGTATGAACAGCCTAAGCAGACTGGAAAAGACTATTGTCACCAATAACACTTGTATCTTCCAAAATGGTCTTCAGTACTGGATTTCTTTTAGAAGTCTATATCTTGGCAGAGCTACCAACAATTTTAGCTCATACAAGGG
Organism: Tarsius wallacei; assembly: GCA_963574415.1. Lineage (NCBI taxonomy): Eukaryota > Metazoa > Chordata > Mammalia > Primates > Tarsiidae > Tarsius > Tarsius wallacei. The sequence continues at coordinate 14,287 of CAUYQG010157840.1, read as the reverse complement.
AGAGCATTAGAATACTTGGAATTAAGCCATATGAACATAAGTTCACTTGTTTTACAGAATTCTAAAGTGAGAGAAGTTCACCATTTTTAATATGTGAAGGTTTTCTGTGCAAAAAAAATCTATTTTGCATTCATTCATAACTAACAAAACTATCTAAAAGTAGAAAGAATTTTAAAAATTTAATTTTCATTCAAGAAAGAAATAGAAATTTGCAAATATAAAACAATTTTGCAGTATTATTTGTTAAGGTGATGAGATTGAAATTATTGTTTTTAAAATAGCCATAAGTAACTGAGAAACATGCAGTAGTTATTTTTAAGTGAGAAGATTACTATCAAAATTTAATTTTTAAATTATTATGACTGGGCACAGTGGCTCAGCCTGTAATCCTAGCACTTTGGGAGACCAAATAGAGAGGATTCCCTGAGCCTGGGGGTTCAAGATCAGACTGAGCAACTTGGTGAGACCTCTTTTCTACAATACATCACACACACACACACACACACACACACACACACACACACACACAAATTATCTGGGCGTGGTGGTGTTTGCCTGTAGTTCCAACTACTTGAAAGGCTGAGGCTGAAGGATTGTCTAAGCACAGCAGGTCGAGGCTGCGGTGGCCATGAGCATGGCACTGCACTCCAGCCTGAGCAACAAAGTGAGACTCCAACTCAAAAATAAATAAATAAATAAAAGTAACTGGAAACATGAAAATTTATACTAACTTAAGCAGAAACATTAGTAAGATAGTAAATTCAAAGACCGTATCAATAAAGCGTGAGAGTCTTTTATATTTTCAATGTGCTACTGTCAAATTAAATCTTGAATGGAAATTGATGTTTCGTTTGATTCTACAATTATTGACTTTGCCATGAACTTGCTATTCACTGAAGATAGTTATGAATGATTACCCAGTTGTTGCTGGCAGGTAGAGAGGATAAAAATTGAGTAATAGTTTCAACCTCGCATTAAAGACTCTCTGAGTGAATGTTATAGAAATGATAGTTGTTGGCATTTGGGACCTTACTTATAGTAACTATATAATTTTGGCATTGCACAGACAATTATTTATATGACATAACTAATAGTTATAAAAACAGTATATCACTTTAAAATTGAAAATACCAGGTAGTCATATATTTTTAATTTAAAATGTATATTTTAATTTTTTAAAAATAACAACTACTTTGCTCATATACTAATGAAAAACATATAGTTTAATTAGTGTAAACTAATAACTATATTATTATTGTGTATTTTCACAAAACATTTGTGAGTGCAACCTGGAGTTTCCTATAGGATATACCTGACTTTTCTATAATGTGGAATAAAATCTAACCTTGCTAGAAAAGAAGGGATTCGATTCCGAATTATGTATATCCAATATATATTTAGCAGTATAATGTGTAGGTAGGCTTCATCATTTAAAATATAATTAAAATTATAGAATGGCTTTAAGTCTTGAGATTACTTTCAGCATATATTTATAGGTTATAATTAGTCATTATTTTGCTATATTACTAAAGATGAAATACTGTTCTGCCTATAGTATTGAAACATAAATGTATTATATCTCTGCATAAGTATAGTCTCTAGGAAACGTGAGTTACAAAGTGAAAAAGTATAAGGTAAAATAATTAGTAAAAACACAATCTATTCATAGAATCATTTTGTTATAGCAGGACAATATACTTTCTCTTTAAGTTTAGTGAGCTCAGATGAACATATTTCACTTATAAACAATTTAGTCTTTGGAATATTTTGGATTAGAGATTATGATATTCTTTTTATGCTGTGTTAAGACCATATGGAGTTGAATAGTGGAATAATGGTTATTTCTTCAATAAAGCTTGTCATTGGTTTATTGCATTTTTAGTAAGGCTTCTATTTGTCTTTCACTTCCCAACAAGCCAGCTTCTAATTCTTAACAGAAGGCTCAGAAGACAGAGGCAACTCACACTTCTGTCTGTTTATGACACTCATTTGAATGATTTATTCATGAGTTGGCAGTGGTGTAGCCATATAGCCTGGCAGAGCTGATTATCATGTCTGAGCAAATGAAGAAAGCCCTAGGGCATTAAGAACTCTCAACCATTAATAGTAGTTTTGCCACAAGGCAGTTACACAAACTGACAGTTTGGCAGAGGCATGACTCCTTGAATACTCATACACTGATTACCTCTGAGATATCATTAATATTACTAAGTTCTCAGTTACTCAGAGTCCAATTTAAAGAATCAGTCTTTCTTTATGGAAGCAGAATGTTTAAACAGATTATCTTGATGTTAATCTGATTTCTACTACACTGTAATTTATCAGATTAAATACTTTGCTTTAAACAAAAATATTGAAAATACTGTAAAATGGGTGAGTTTTTTTCTGAATGTGTCAGTTATACAAATGACTATAATGGTGCCTAGGAAAATGTTCTCTAAATATCATAAAATTGTAATTAAATATCACACAGATTATGCTTCCAAGTTTAAATCTTTAGAATTTGCCAACCTAAATAACACACAGAGAGAGAGACTCTCTAAAAGAAAAGTTTTTTATTTGAAAATAGCTCATTGCAATGTGAATACACATGTTATAGTAAACTGTGTGTGCATTCAAGAAGATAAAGGAAAACAAAGTTTTTTAAAAGAAAAAGTGAAGAGAATTATATGAGAGTTTTGAAATAATTATCCATGGCTACAAAGATTAAAGCTTAATAATAATAAACCAGTCTGAAGCTGGACAGACAGTTGCTGGGCAGACGTCCTTGCAGAAATTTTTATTTGTGTGTGTGTGTGTGTGTGTGTGTGTGTGTGTGTGTGTGTGTGTGTCTTTGATGGCCTTGTGCAACGTTGTGGTTTTTGCAGTCTTTTAAAATAGTTGTTTTTTTGTTGTAGTTATCAGGCATGCAAGCATGAGAAACCTCTTTTCGTGGCATTTCCTGGCTCTATTTTCAAGGTTTTCTTAAACTTTTGATGCCATTTTGATTCTAACAAATTACATAAACTCTATAAGATTTCTTACAAAAATAATTTGAACTTAGGGACCATCAAGATTTTTAATTGAAGTAAATCTTGTTAGAAAACAAAAGTGTTTTTCATAAAGATATTTTAAAACAATAGGACATCTTATTCAATAACAACATATATCAATGCTAAAATTCTTACATTTAGAATTCTTACAATTCTTACATTAAGAATATTTTTACTCTGCAATGCTACTATTGTAGATAATATTTAATAATAGTTACATTGATGGGAAATGAGAAGATAAAGAGTTGCTTAGATATTCAAAAGTGATTCAGTGACTAACTTGTCCCAAACACAGAATAGAGCATGGGAAGGGCAAGAGGACTCAGGGGAAACAGGTCAATAATTATCTTATCTTTTTCAGGCAATCAGATGTTGAAGCAATCAATCAAGACAACACCCCAAACTGAAAATATTAATTAAGTCTTTATTTATATATTGTGCAAACAAGAAGCAAAAAAGGAAGTCACCAATACCCTGGTACTACCTATTTTTTTTTAACTTTATAAATAAATTTTTTATTGTAAAGTGTTTCTAGATTTCCAGAAAAAAATGCAAAGATAGTATTTGTTAATAATTTATTATATATAATATAATAATATATAAGTAATTGCATATATAATTTATATATAAAATATAATACATAAATATCTTAGAGGTGGGGGTACAAGTGAGGATTTGCTACCTAAGTAGGCTGCATGCAGGTGATGTCAGGGAATCTAGCTGGCCTTCCCTCCCTTGGTATTGAGCCAGGTACCCATTGTGTAGCCAAGTGCCTCCCCCGCCCAGCAGTGCCCAGCATCTGCTGATCCCTCCCTTGTGCTGCTTGCCTGACTAGTGTTCAGGACCTTCTAATGAGCAAGAATATGCAATATTCTGTTTTTTGATTCTGTGATAGTTCACTTAGTATGATGATTAACTGTACCCAAGTTGCTGTGAAGACCATGATTTTGTTCTTCTTCATGGCTGCATAATATTCCATCATGTATATGTACCAATTTTCTTTATTCAGTCCACTTTTGATGGACATCTGGGTTGACTTCATGTTCTTTGTTGTGGTGAATAGTGTGGCAATCAACACACATGTGCAGGTGTCCTTTTGGTAGGGCAATTTAAGTTCTTCTGAGTATATGTTCCCAGTAGAGAGATTGTTGGATCATATGGAAGCTCAGTTTTTGTTCTCTGAGAAATCACCACACTGATTACCATAGAGATTAAACTAGCTTGCATTCCTCCCAATAATGTAAAACATGCCCTTTTCTTTGCAGCCATTCCAGCACCTATTGGTTTTCGACTTATTAATAATAGCCATCTTTACCAGTGTTAGGTGGTATCTCCTTGTAGTTTTAATATTCATTTCTCTGATAAGTGAGGCCGAGCATGTTTTCATATGTTTGTTGGCTGCTTGTTTGTCATTCTTTGAGAAGTGTTTGTTTATGTCCTTTGCACCTTTTTAATTTTTTTTCCTTTCAGTTTGTTTGAGTTCCCTGTTGATCCTGGATGTTAGGCCTTTGTCATATGCATAGCTTGCAATTTTTTTTTCTTTATTTTAATAGCTTTAGGAGGTACAGATAGTTTTTGGTTTGGGCTTTAAGTGTACCCACCACCTTTACCTGTGCACAAGTGATTTTCCACCACTTCACTCCTTTCTTCCCACCCCCTTCTGAGTCTCCAGTGTCCATTATACCATTATCTCTGTCTTTGCATATTCTTACTTTAGCTCCCACTTATAAGAACAGGTGGTGTTTAGTTTTCTGTTCCTGAGTTAGTTCACTTAAGATGATGTTTTCTAATTCCATCTGAGTTGCTGCAGAAAACATTATTTCACTCTTTTTAGTAGCTGAATAGCATTCCGTAGTGTATATATACCACATTTTCATTTTCCACTGATAAGTTGATGGGCATTTAGATGGATTCCACATCTTTGCAATTGTGAATTATGCTGTGATGAACATGTGGATTCAGGTGTCTTTGTTATATAGTGACCTCTATTTCTTTGGATAGATACCAAGTAGTGGATTGCTGGATCAAATGGTAGTTCTACTTTAGTTCTTTGAGAAATCTCCATATTGATTTCCATAGAGGTTATAATAAGATACACTCCCACCAACAGTGTATAAGTTTTCCCTTAGAATTAAGGAGAAATAATTTAAAAGGTAAAAAGCTTACATTTTGGAGTCAGATACACTTGAGTTCACAGGCCAGATATTTTCTATGGCTGTCTAATCTTTGGAAAGAAAAATCTGCCTCACAGGATTGATGAGAATATTAGATGGGAATGATGTATACTCTGCCCTATATAATGCTTGCCTCGTGCAATTCAAAGGGCATTAAAGGTGGGTTAGTCATTTTCTTCTTCCCATTTTTACACAGTAATTCCTTGCTAAATATAGAGGATTAAATGCTGAAAATACATATAAAGTATAAAAACATAAGGATTATTTGCATTTGGGAGGCAGAGTGTGAAAGACTCTGAGTAATTTGCAAAGGATTATATCTTAGCTGATTTGGGCTGCCATAACAGAATATCACAGACTGGGTGGCTTAAATAACAAAAATTTATTTTCTCACAATTCTGGAGTCCAGATGTTCCAGATCAAGGTACACCCAACTCAGATCCAAGTGTACGCTCTCTTTCTGATTTGCTGATGGCCACCTTCTTGCTGTGTTTTCACATGGCAGGCAAAGAGAGAGAGAGAGAGAGAGAGAGAGAGAGAGAGAGAGAGAGAGAGTTCTATGATCTCTTGTCTTTTTTTTTTCTTTCTGGTGGGTACAATTCAGGATTAGGTATACAAATGTTCATTATGCAGGCACCCTTGTTGATGAGATGCATAGTTTGCAAATTTTTTTCCTCATTCTGTGGGTTGTCTCTTTACTCTCTTGATGATTTATTTTGCTGCACAAAGATTTTCAGTTTAGTAAGGTCCTACCTATCTATCTTAGCTTTTGTTGCAATTGCTTTTTGAGGCTTCGTCATGAATTCACTGTCTGCTCCAATGTCCAGTAGGGAGTTCTCTACAATTTTCTTCTAAGATTCTTATAATTTGAGGTTTTGCACTTAAATTCTTGATTCATTTTGTTGATTTTTGTGTATTGTGATAGGTAGTAGTCCAGAATATTACAGGCCAATCTCCCTGATGAACATAGATGCAAAAAACTTTCAACAAGATTCTAGCAAATTGTATCCAACAACACATTTCATGGATCATTCACCACAACCAGGTGGGCTTCATTCCCAGGATGCAGGACTTGTTCAATGTTCACAAGATCAGAAACATAATTCAGCACATTAACAGGTGTAAAACCAAGAAGCGGATGATTATTTCAATAGACATAGAAAAAGTATTTGATAAAATCCAGCATCCCTTATTGATAAACAACCTCAAATACCTAGCCATAGAAGGAACATTTTTCAAAACACTAAAAGTCATGTATGACAAACCTGCAGCCAAGTTTTTGCTTAATGGGCAGAACCTGGAAACATTTCCCCTAAGAACTGGAACAAGACAAGTATTCCCATTCTCACCCCTTCTATTCAACATAGTACTGAAAGTCCTACCCTAAACAATAAGGCAAAAGAAGGAAATTGGAAGTATTGGAATAGGAAAAGAAGAAGTTAAGTTATCCCACTTTGTGAACAATCTGATTGTACGAGAACACTAGAGAGTGCTAAGAACCTCCTTGCTCTGATAAATGACTTAGGTAAATTCTTGGGTTACAAATTACACAAACAAAAGACAGTTGCTTTTCTATATACCAACAAAAATCAGGCAGGAACCATATAAACAACAGAATTCCATTCGCAATAGTCACACAAACAGAAAAAGAAAGAAATACCTTGGCATCCAGCTAACCAGAGAAGTAAAAGAACTTTATAATGAGAACTACAAAATGTTCCTCAAATATATTAAGGATGATACCAACAAATAGAAAAACACCCCATGCTCATGCATTGGAAAAATCAATATTGTCAAGATGTCCATTCTATTCAAGGCAATCTATAGATTCAATGCAGTACCTATCAAATTGCCAACACCAATTTTTACAGACCAAGAAAATGCAATTACAGAAATTTACATGGAAGAAAAAAAGAACATGAAGAGCTAAGGAAATCCTCAACAAAAGGAATAAAGCTGGAGGTCTCATGCTTCCAGACTGTAAACTATATTACAAGGCTACAGTAACCAAGATGGCATGGTATTGATACAGGAATAGGCACACATAGATCAATGGAACAGGACAGAGATTCTGAAAATAAAAACAAAGTCCCTCAACGCACCTTCAGCAAAGCCATTAATAGCAAACACTGAGGAAAGAGAGCCATATTTAGCAAATGGTGCTGAGAAAAATGACTAGACACATGCAGAAGAATGAAACTACCTATTTTTTTTCTCTTGTAGAATGTCACTGGATTAGGGTTGATGAATGAAGCACAAACAGGACAAATTGTCTCACTGAGGAGAAGTCCTGAACAGAAGGCTCCTGCCTTTTAATGATGAGGAGAAGGAAAGAGAAAAGGAGGAATGGCTAGGAATGAAGAAATATTAAACAAAGGCAGGAAAAAGTTTATTGGCCAAGACTCATGAAGAGATGGTGGCAGAGGTAACTGGGAAGTGTTTTAGTGGAGGCTGAATAAAGCCTGAAATAAGAGCTTTCAGCAAGAAAACTATCACCATCTTAGGGCAATTATATTAAGCTTGACACTTTTAGTATCACCTCTTCTCTAGGCTCTTGGATGCAGTTTGCAACTTCAGGAATTAACTTTTTTCTAGTCCTTTCAAATGTAATATATGTATGCCCTATACTCACTGCATAACAGGTAGACAATAATCTCAGAGTGGTTGAGCCATCCAGGGATTAGTGACTGCAGTCAGAAAAGAAAATCAATTTATGTCAAGTATGTATTCTCCTTAAATGTATTGTTAATTCATACCTCTTTTTATTAGTAAAAATCTCCTCAAACTTAATTCCTTAATCCGTTATTATTTATGGTTGGCAAACATTTCTCTATAAAGGCCAATATAGTAAAATTACTAGACTTCGCAGGTCCTGTAGTTTGTGTCACACCACTCTATTTTGCCATGGCAGTGAGAAAAAAAATCTATGAATAATTTGCAATTGAATGTCCATAGCTGTGTCCCAACAAAACTATATCTAGAGGTGTCAGTCTGGACTGCCCTGAGGGTTGTAATTTGCCAATCTCCTCTGTACTTTATCATCAAATATATGACATAGTACTTACTTGTATATGACTTCATGTTTATTTATTTCTTATCTATCTCTTAAGTCTTTCCACTTGCTCCAAACTTCATATTACCAGACATGTATCCTAATCTCCCAAGTTCTTTTTTGCAGTCCCTAAAACCAGACCCTCCCATAAAATACCATCCCAACATCTCTTTCAAAAAAAGTTGCTGTATTGCTCTATATGACACATACCTCTGATTTATGAAATTGGTTAAAATTATACTTTGCTTCATGTTGCTACTTTAAACTATTATTGTATTTATTAAATATTAATTAATTAATATACTGTGTTAAAGAGTCAATATTCAATTATTATTTTTGCTGGCCTTCATCATCTACAAACCTTTAGATCATTTATTTGTTATAATCTAAGATTTAAGTAACTTTCTCACTGTCTTTACTATGCCAATGCTATGTGATTTTATCATCAAAGTTGACAAGTCTCTCATCACTCTGAGCTTTCTGCCCTTTGACTTCTACATCTTGAATTTTAGTCTTCCTGTCCTCTATAGTTATCAACACTCAGGGACACACCAAAACTTGTTATCAGAATAAACAGTCAATCAAAAAATCACTAACCAAAGCCTATTGCACCCTAAATACAACTTCCTGTCTTTTCATTTTGTTTTGTTGTTTCCAATAATTTGAATTCCGCAATTTATCAAAACAGACTCCTATTTATTTGGTGAATTTTACCTTGCCAAATAGCCCTGCTTATTAAGCTTATATTCTGTTGCCAACATTGTCAATAATACTTACTTATTCACAAATATATCTCATCCCTCCGTCTTTTGTTACATGTGATTGGCAAACTTTTATATTCATTAAACGTCTTGGTTTTTCTCTGCTTGCACCTGAGCAGTGCGGGTCTTCTGGAAAGAATCACACAGAAAACAAAAGGAAGAGTCACTCTGAATTTATAATTTAGTACTTTAATTGAACTCTAAACAGTTTATAAGAAACATAAGTTTCTCAATGTGCACTTTACTCAACTATTCCAATATGCCAATGCCAATCCTTTCATATGTTCTTTCAATTTCATATTCCTCATCCACATTGTTTTCATTACTTTACACAGAAGTTCTAATTTATTACTTTCAAATTTAAGTACATATGTGCAAAACTACTTTTCCTAGATTTGCTCCATTTCCTCTTTTCCCCATTACATTAAAAAATATGTCTTTCTGGTATTGGCAGTTGAGGGAAACTGCTAGAGGTGGGAGGAGCATACCTCATCAATAAGGGTACCTGCATAATCAACTATTGTATACCTAACCCTGAATTGTACCCCACATCTTTATAATAATTTAAAAGAATGTCTCTCAACCAAATGCCAATTCCTTCTTCAATCCTTTGAATGCTACCTCTTCTTGTTAGATCTTTTCTACTGTGATAGAAATATGCTCAAGAATCCAGTATTCATAGACTGTATATTCTATTATATTATACTTCATTTTAATCTATCTTTTTTCCATTATTTCACATCCAGACCTGCAGAGAGTTGTACGCAGAGCTGTAATGGCTGTTTTTTGTTTCACTGACTGATTTTGTTGGTAACTACACTGGAATTTTCCTTGGAATTTCTGTCCCTTAGTCATGTGGTTTACATGGAGTTGACTTTTATTTGGCATCAAAGTTGAAAGAGGAAACACAACATGACTGGCTAAAGCTTTGTATAATCTTTATTGTATTTGACTAATAATGACTGCCTGTCTCAATCAGAAGCAATTAAAGGTAATAACGATTGTTTGCTGGGATTAAAAGGAGGCATTTTCCCTTTTTTTCACCAGATGAACTTCAGAGTCTGTGAGTTTGGATCTGTTCACCTGTGTGTGAAAAAAGTTTGTCAAAAAAATCAAGCAAAAATAGAGGAGAGGAGAGCTAAAACAAAACAAAACAAAACAAAACAAAACAAAAAAACCCAAAAAAACAACTATAGGCATCTCATAATTTGAAGGTCTAAGTTGTGGAATACCAAAAGATTTATCACTGAACTAGTGGTAATATTAGCAATTAGATCACTTTTTAATGTTAGTTTGATTCTATTCTTGTTACTTAAATCAAATATCCTAAATATACTTGCAATTACTTTGTCATTTACTCATGTTATTCACACTTGAATGTAGCACATAATCTTTATTATTTCAACCAACAACTTTTGCTATGGTGACCAAATTATGCTATATGGCAAAATCACATAAAGCTTATAAGTCTCAGCATCATTTGAAAGCCCTTAGCACTCTTCTGGATGAAGCTCTAGATAATTGTTGATACAACTATAGGTATCTTTTGTAATAGTGTAATGCTATTTCCTAAACTTTGAGTCTTTTTGAAAGTCTCAACAGAGATCTCTAGGAAGTTCACCATTTGGTTCAACAGAATATCTTTCTCCAAGGTGCTGGCAATATGTGCTCACACATAAACTGACTCAGTGATTTGAATCATATGTACATTTTAAAAAGTTTATTGCATTCATAATTTTAACTAATATACTTTTTTAAGGCTAAGAGTTATTACAAATAATATAAAAAGTGACACTTATTTTTATGAATCTTTGAACAATTTGTATTTGTTTACTATCAATGAGTAGATAGACTTAGCCTGGGAATGACTTTTTTTCAAATCCAAGTTATATGTTTAATTAACATTTATAGTAATCTTGTTAACTTTATGTCATCATTCTATTGTGTACACATAACTGTGTGTATGTGTTTGTACATAAGTGTTCTCTTGCAGAGGATCAGAAGAGGTCATAAAAGTATGGTAAGTAATTGCATTTAGTAAATAATATTTATAAAAAATGATTCAGTCCCAAAGAATATAATATATTTGAAAATTTTAAAAAATATTTCTATAATCAATGTTTATGACTATAATCGAAATGATAAAGATTAACTTTGCAAAAAATTGATACTGAGACTTAAGTGAATCTTATTTAGTTCCAAAACATTTATTGTAAGATACAATTATTAAATTAACAAAGAATTAATCCAGAAAAATAATAATATAAGACACGATGATCAATCATGGACATTTTCACAAGCCTTAACAAAAAACACAGTTTCAGAAGTAAGACTGAATTGTCTAATACTGAAAGAAATAAAACATTCTGCCAAGAATTCACAAATTTATGAAGGAACAGGTTTTGTGAAATCATTAAATGCTATTCGTTCTGTGTGATGATGCTGTTTTATTGGATTTATTATGTGTAAAATGATTCTGTATGCTAATTTAAATGGATAGGATATTCTGCCATGGAGTCCTTATGCACATGTGCATGAATATTCCCTTATGTTATGCTTGGGTGTTCTCCAATCTTATCAAAGAGTGAAAAATGAACTTTGGGAGAAATTGGAATTGCTACCAAAATACTGACTCCATCAGATATGGAAATTTTTGCAGACACGTTGAGTAACGTGAGAAAGAAAATTGAAAACCTTAAAATGCAAGCTCATTCACAAAAATAAACACACTTTGAGTGTTTGGCATTATGTCGGTAAAATCTTATGAGAGTGAGCAACCATAAGTTGGCATTTGAATGTTGATGTTTCTGAATTTTTTAACAGCTTTGTAGTTTGAACATATAGTTTGGTGTGACACTAAGTCACAAGATGTAAGAAATATGTTATAGCTATATGATAAATAAAGAGGAGGAATACTGGGATTGTTAAAATTAGGAAGAACACATTATGAAGCTTTTTTGTAAGATTAAGACTAATATATTCTTAGTGGTATGAAGATTGAGTAAAAAACAAAACATAAATAACTTTACAGCAAGACTGTCATGTTGTTTCGGTATGGCATCCTCTGTAGCATTCACAGCATTATTTTTCCATGTTTAATAGTCTCATTATTAATTTATACTTTTTAATAAAACTAAATTTAGAAATATCCTCCATTTTCTGTAATTTGTTTTTACTTAGCTAAGTGCCTTATTATCTTCAGTGATAGTATTTTCACAAAGAAAAATCTGGTTCACAGAATAGAACAAATTGCAGATATCAGAAATTGCATACTTATTTTTATTTTAAAGATTTGGGGTACAATTCAGAGTTAGGTACATAAGTGGTCATCATACAGGTAAAGTTTGGGTACCCTTACTGATCTTATTTGACCCCACCTCCATCCCTTGGCAGTGTCCCACTACTGCCAATAACTTTCTTATAGTATGATAAGTGTCCAGGCCCGCATATGAACGACCACATGTGATAGATCACTGAGTATGCAAAATTCATAATTTTGTCCTTCATTATGGCTGCATAATATTCCATCAGGTACATGTACCATATTTCCTTATCTCCAGTTCACTTTCAATGGGCAGCACAACTGGTTGCATGTTTTTGCTGTTGTAAATAATGCAGCAATAAACATGCGTGTACAAGTATCTTTTTTATAGAGTGATTTGTATTCCTCCGGGTATGTTCCCAGAAGGAAACTGCTGGGTTGTATGGAAAATTGATTTATTTAGATCTTTTAGAAATCATCACACTGTTTTCCACAGAAATTGACTAGTTTACACTTCTACCAACAGTGAAGAATCATTTCCTTTTTCCCACATCCCCTCCAGCATCTGTAAGCTTTTGAATTATTGCTGATGGCCATCCTGATTAGTTAGGTGGTATCTAAGAGTGGTTTAAATTCTCACGTCTGGTGATTAGTGAGGCTGGGCATATTTTCAGTTATCTGTTCACTGCTCATGTGTCTTCTTTTAAGAAGTGACTATTCAATCTTTTGCCCACTTTTTAATAAGGCCTTATTTTTTCCTTTCAGCAAGTTTAAATTCTTTGTATATTCTAAATGTTAGGCCTTTGTCAGATTTACACTAGGCAAATACAAAAATTGTATATATTTTATCCATAGATTGTAACAATAAAGAATCAAATATTTTCATTGAAATTTCAAAATGTAATTATGTTAGAAAAATACATTCTGTAGAAAAATAGCAGTAAGAAGATTTTTTAAATAATGTGGAAAATTTTATTATGGTTCACAAAAATGTACCAAAAATAATTTTTCTTCTCAGTATATAATTTAATGTTTATCTAATATTTGTAAATTATTTAAAATATTTATTTGATGTGCAGATATGGATTGCTTTTAAATTTTTAGAAAACATTTTTATTTAAAATATTTTACATTTGCCAACATACTAAGGATAATATCTTGTTCTTCAAATAAATATTTTATTTTATTTTTTATTTTTTATTTTTTAATATTCAATATTTTTAATTATGATATTGTGGGGTACAATTAAGTATTAGGTATACAAATATGTTTTGTTTAGGCACCCTCGATGACAAGGAGTGTCTCCCCCTCCCCAGACAGATATTTACTACCATTAATCCCATCATCCTCCTCCCCCCCATAGTTCTCCACCACTGTCAGTAATTTTCTTGTGGTAATACGTTGGATGATCAAGGTCTACTCTATGAGTGAGAACATGTGATACTCAGGTCTTTGTTTCTGTGAGAGGTCACTCAGTATTATAGACTGTAGTTCCATCCAGGTTGCTGCGAAATTTATGGTTTATGTCCTGGAGTTGGCAAATACTTTTTCCCAGTCTGAGGCTGTCTCCCTGCTCTCTTGATGGTTTATTTGGCTTTGCAGAGGCTTGTTAGTTTAATGAGGTCCCACTTGTATATCTTATCTCTTATGGACTGTGGATTTCAGGTTTTATTTAGGAATTGGATGCCAGTTCCAATTTCCATGAGGGTATGTCCTTCATTTTCTAAGGTTCTTATGGTTTGAGGTTTTACATTTAGGTCTTTGATCCATTTGGAGTTAATTTTTGTGTATGGGGATATATAGGGGTCCTGCTTCAATCTTCTGCATGTGGTCAACCAGTTTTCCCAGCACCATTTACTGAATAGGTTTTCCTCTCCCCATTGGTAGGTGATGGAGGCTTTGTCGAAGATGAGTTGGTTGAGAAATTGAGGTTTTGCTTCTGGAATCTCAATTCTATTCCATTGGTCTATATGCCTGTTCCTGTACCAATACCAAGCTGTTTTGAT
>CAUYQG010157837.1:0-14160 GCA_963574415.1 Tarsius wallacei | reverse complement strand
TGAGCCACCGCGCCTGGCTTCGAGAGTTCTTTTATATTCTGGATTTTATAAGTTTGGATATATACTTTGCAAATATTTTTCTTGCAGTCTGTGACTTATCTTTTTATTTTTCTAACAGGATCTTTTGAATAGCTGAAGTTTTATATTTGATAAAGTCCAATTTATCAGTTTGTTCTTTAATGGACCAAATGCCATTGAGATCTATGCCAATGAAATCTTTGCCTAATCAAGGTCACAAAGGTTTTCTTCTATGTTTTATTCTAGATACTTTATAGTTTAAGCTTTTATATTTTGGTTGTAATCCATTTTGAGTTAATTTTTGTATATGGTGTAAAATGTGGATCAAATTTATTATTTTTTTCTGTTGTTGTTTGGTATCTGGCTGTTTCAGCACCATTTGTTACACAGACTATCTTTTTTCCATGGAAACAGTTTTCCATTTTTGATGAAAATTAGTTGTTCATATATATAAGGGCCTAGTTTGGACTCTATAAGCTGTTTCATTGACTTCCTTGTCTATCTTTGTGCTTATACCACAGTCTTGATTATAATAAGTCTTAAAATATGATAGTATTCATCTCTCAACTATGTTCTTTTTCAAAGTTGTTTTGGCTATTCTAGGTCCCTTGTATTTCCAAATGAATTTTAGAATGTTTGTCATTTTATGCAAAAATGCCTACGAGGATTTTGATTAAGATAGCATCGAAGCTATAGATAGATCTGGGGAGATTTGACTTTTTTTTTTGGAGTTGGAGTCTCACTCTGTTGCAGTGGCACGCTCACAGCCACCCCAGTGTCGATCTGCAGGACTTAGGCGATCCTTCCACCTCAGCCTTCCAATTAGTTGGAACTACAGGATCGTGCTACCATGGCCAGCTAATTTTTTGGATATATTGTAGAGACGAGGTCTCACAAGTTGCCCAGGCTAGTCTGGAACCCGTGGGCTCAGGCAATCCCTCACCTCAGCCTCCCAAAATGCTGGGATTACTGGCTTGAGCCACCGCGCCCTTCCCATCTTAACATTATTGTGTCTTCTGACCAATGAACATAGAGTATCTCTTCATTTATTTAGGTCTTTAATTGATCTCAGCAATGGTTTGTAGTTTTCAGGTTTTTTACCTCTCTTGCCAGATTTATTCTCAAGTACTTAATATTTTTGATGCCCATGTAAACGATATTGTTTTTCAAATTTTAATTACAGATGGTTAGATGTTAGTATATAAAAATATGATTGAACTTTGTATATTGATCTTATATTCTGTGACTTTGCTAAACTCATTCATTGGTTCTAGTAGGTTTTTTGTAGAGTCCGTCAGATTTTCTACATAGATGATCATGTTGATGAATAAAGATAGTTTCACCACTTTCTTTTCAATTTGGATTTCTTATTGCATAAGCTAGAACCTCTGCTGCAATTTCAAGTAGAAATTATAAGAGTTAAAAAGAAAAAGAATACCTAAAAATGAAAAATAAAATAAAAATATTAATTTTGTTCTTGATCGTAGGAACAAATTATTCAGTCTTTCACCATAAAATGTTAGCTGTAGGTGTTTCTTTTTTTTTTTTTTAAAGTCAGAATCTCACTCTGTCACCCAGGTTGGAGAGCGGTGGTATGCTCAGGGCCACCACAGCCTCTACTTGCTGGGCTCAGGAGATCCTTCCCCCTCAGCCATCCAAGTAACTGGATCCATAGGTGTGCATCACCATGCCTGCCTAATTTTTTGATTTATTGTAGAGACAAGGTCTTGCCAAGTTTCCCAGGCTGGTCTTGAACCTCTGGACTTAGGCAATTCTCTTGCTGTGCTTCCCAAAGTGTTGGGATTACAGGTGTGAGACACCGTGCCCGGCAGCTATAGATTTTTCACAGGCATTTTTAAAAAAATTAGGTTGAGGAAGTTCCTACCTATTCTTAGTTTGCTGAGAGTTTTTTTTTTTTTTAATAAGGAATGAATGTTGTATTTTATTAAATGTTTTATCTGCATTTGTTGAGATGATCACATTTTGTTTTTAGTTCTTTAAAATATGATAAACTATATTGATTGATTTTTAAGCATTAAAACAAACTTGCATTCCTAGGATAAACTCCACCTGGTCATTACATTTTAGCATTTTTATGTATTGTCGATTCAATTTGCTAAATTTTTGTTTAGAATGTTTTCATCTATATTTATATTGGTCTCTAGTTTTCTTGTGAAGTCTCTGTCAGGTTTCAGGACGGAAGTAATGCTGAGGATATTCCATCATGTATATGTATCACTGGATTTTAAAAATCCAGTCCAGTTTCGATGGGCAACACGGTTGGTTCCATGTTTTTGCTATTGTGAATAGTGCTGCAATAAACATGAGTGTGCAGATACTTTTTTGTAGAATGACCCAATCCTGTCTTGTATCCCACATCTTTAAAATAAAATAAAATAAGAAAGTAATGCTGAGAATAGAATGAGTTGGTCATAATTTCCTTCTTTCTTTCATTTCATTTATTTATTTATTTTTTAAAACAGAGACGAGTTCGCATTGTCTTATCCCGGCTGGTCTTGACATCCTGGGCTCAAGCAATCCTCCTGTCTTGGCCTCCCAAAGTGCTGGGATTACAGGCGTGAGCCACTGCACTCATCTCCTTCCTTCTTTTCTTTCTTTCCCTCCCTCCCCCACTCTTCCTCCTTCCCTCCCTTCTTCCCTCCCTTCCTTCTTTCCTCTCTTTTCTTTCATGACGGAGTCTGGCTTTGTTGCCCAGGCTGGAGTGCCGTGGCGTGATCATAGCTCACTGCAGCCTCAAATTCCTGGGCTCAAGCCATCCTCCTGTTTCAGCCTCCTGAGTACCTGGGACTATAGACACGCGCCGCCATGCCAGGCTACAACTGGTGTTATTTCTTTCTTCAGTAGAATTCACCAGTGGAGCCATCTAGGCCTAGAGTTTTCTTTGTGAGAAAGTTTACAACTATAAGTTCAATTTCTTTAATAGATATAAGATGATCTGGTTTATTTTTAAGCTCTGACAGTTTTGTTTTTCAACACATGAATACATTTGTCCATTTTATTTAAGTTGTTGAATTTGTTGACTGAGGTGGGAGGATTGCTTGAACCCAGGAGTTCGAGACCAGCTGGGCAACATAGTGAGACTTTGTCTTTACAAAAACCAAAAAATTAGTCAAGCGTGGTGGTGCGTGCCTGTAGTTCCAGCTACTTGGAAGGCTGAGGCGAGTATGCCACTGCACTCCAGCCTGGGTGACAGAGTAAGATTCTGACAAAAAAAGAAAAAAATCTTCTATGTCTTTATGTGTTTTCTGTCCACTTATTTTATTAGTCATTGAGAGATGAGTACTGAAATCTGGTTTTAACTGTGGAATTGTTTGTTTCTATTTTTCCCCTGCTGTTTGACCGCCGTTTCTTCATATATTTTGAAGATGGTTTGCTCCCTCATGTCAGGTAGGCCTCAGTTCAAATGTCACCTCTCCAGAGAGGCCCTTCCTGACAATACTCTAGAAATTAGCAGTCCCCTCACTCCATCCCTTTACCCAACTTCCTTTTCTTGTCATGGCAATTATTACTACCGGAAATGAAGTGTAATTTTTTTGTTTTTATAGTCTGTCTTCCTCCACTAGAATATCAACTCCATAAGGGGGATGTTTTTATGTATTTTGTTCGCAGATGAATTGCCAGTGCACGGACCAGTGCTTAGCACAAAGTAGGGGATCAGGAAACACTTTTGAATAACTTACTGAATAAGCGAATTGAATGTGTTCAGAGGCTGGCCTGCTTGAAATCCTGGAGTCTCACGGGAACTTGAATCTTAAGGAATTTCTTAAAATTAAAAAAAATTACTTTTATAGATTTGGGGGTACAAGTGCAGTTTTGATATGTGGATATATTGTGTAGTGTGAAGTCTGGGCTTTTAGCGGAACTATCTCTCGAGAAGTACTCACTGTACCCAAAAGGTAATTTCCCTCCCATCACCCTCCCACCTTTCCAAGTCTCCAGTGTCTATGATTCCACTCTCTATGGCATTGTGTACGTATTATTTAACCTCCTCTTTTAAGTGAGAACATGCAGAATTTGACTTTCTGTTTTAGAGCTACTTTACTTAGACCCTGACCTCCAGTTCCATCCATGTTGCTGCAAATTATGTGATTTAATTTTTTTATGGCTGAGTAGTATTCCACGTTCCATATATACCACATTTTAAAAATCCAGTCATTCGCTGATGGACGCTTACGTTGGTTTTATGTCTTTGTCATTGTGAATCGTGCTTTAATAAACCTACAGGTATCTTTTTGACATAATGATTTATTTTCCTTTGAGTAGATACCTAGTGGGGGGATTGCTAGTAGCTCCACTTCAGGTCTTTGAGAAATCTCTATACTGTTTTCCATAGGAATTGTACTAATTTGCATTCCCACCAACAGTGCAAAATTGTTTCCTTCTCTCTGCATCCTTGCCAACATCAGTGTTTTTTTGGCTTTTTTTTTCCCATTCTGATTGCTGTAAGATGGCATCTCATGGTGATTTTAATTTACATTTCTCTAATGATTAGTGATGCTGAGCATTTTTTCATGTTTGTTGGACATTTGTATATTTTCTTTTGTTCATGTCCTTTGTCTACTTTTTAATGGGGGTTGTTTGTTTTTTTCTTGTTGAGTTGCTTGAGTTCCTTGTAGATATGAGTTCCCTTTCAGAGGCATAGCCTGCAAATATTTTCTCCCATTCTGTAGGTTGTCTGTTCATTCTGTTGATTAGTCCTTTTGCTGTGCAGAAAATTTTTAGTTTACGTCACATTTTTGTTTATTGTTGTTTTTGTTTATTTTTGTTTTTGTTGCCCTTGAGGTGTTAGTCATAAATTCTTTGCTTAGGCCAGTGTCTAAGAGAGTTTTTCCTAGATTTTCTTCTTGGAATTTCAGATCTTGCATTTAAGTCTTTAATACACATTGAGTGGGGAAGCGGGATTGGCAGTAGTGGGAATCTGTCTGGAGAAGGGGGGCATGCCTCATCAACAAGGGTACCTGCATAATGATCATTTGTATACCTAACCCTGAATTGTACCCCACATCTTTAAAATAAAAAAATTAAAAGTTAAAAAAATATACTGAGTTCATTTTTTGTATATGTTGAGAGATATGGGTCCAGTTTCATTCTTCTGTGTATAACTATCCAATTTTCCTCAAACTATTTATAGAGTAGGGTGTCCTTGCCCCTGTGTATGTTTTTGTTAGCTTTGTTGAAGATCAGTTTGCTGTAGGTATGTGACTATATTTCTGGGTCCTCTATTCTTTTGCATTGAGCTATGTGCCTATTTTTATAGAAGTACCATGCTGTTTTGGTTATTATAGCCGTATAGTATAATTTGAAGTCAGGTAAAGTACGCCTCCAGCTTTGTTATTTTTGCTTAGGATTTCTTTGACTGTTCAAGCTCCTTTTTGTTATGTGAAAAATGACATTGGTATTTTGATAGGAATTACATTAAATCTGTAGATTGCTTTGGACAGTATGGTCATTTAAATGATAAGCTCTTTAATCTGTGAGTATGAAATGTTTCCCCATTTGTTTGTGTCATCTATGTTTCTCCTTTTATCAGTGACTTTTTAGTTTTTCTTGAAGAGATCTTTCACCTCCTTGGTTAATTGTATTCCTGGGGCATAAGTGAAGTTTCTGAGAGTTGAAAATGTCTTATATATTGATTTGGGTAGTGGTTATAGGGGTGCATACACATGTAAATGTTTATCAAGCTATATACTTAAAAGTACATTTTGTAGCCGGGCTCAGTGGCTCAGCCTGTAATCCTGCACCTTGGGAGGCTGAGGTGAGTGGATTGCCTGAGCCCGTGGGTTTGAGACCCGTCTGGGCAAGCAAGACCTCATCTCTACAATAAATCAAAAACTAGCCGGGCGTGGTAGCGCGCGCCTGTAGTTCCAGCTACTTGGAAGGCTGAGGCGGAAGGATCGCCGGAGCCCAGCAGGTCGAGGCTGCGGTGACCGGGAGCCGCCACTGTACTCCAGTCTGGATGACAGAGTGAGACTCCAACTCAAAAAAAAAAAAAAAAAAAGGGAAAAAAAGCAAAGCAATGTATTAATATCATTTACAAATACTATTTCAGAAATCTTAAAATATTAACAACCAGAATTCCAGCAGCATATCAAAAGAATATTACATCATGAATAGATCAAAAGAAAACAATTGAAAGATCATCCCTATATATGCTGAAAAGTCATGATGATATAAAATTTAGCATTCAAATATAAAGATACTTTTGTAACATGATAAAAACAAAGGGTGAAATTCAGCTCCCAAATTGGTATCTTGCTTAATGAGGAAAAGCTGGAAACCTTCGTGTTAAGGTCAGGACAAGATATATATGTCCTCTTTCACTTATATTTTGTAAAGTAAGCATATGTTTGGCTGCAAGTAACAGAATACCAGACTGTAATTTTAAGTGTTTAAGACTTTAAAAGACAGACACTCTCGCTGCTGTCCTGCCTGCTGTTATGCCCTTCACAATGTATCTTCCCTTTAATAGATCTACTTTTCTTAATTTAAAAAAAGTCTATAAAAGGCTTAAACAAGTAAGTCTTTACTTTTCTCAAATAAGAAGGCAGTATATAGGTAACTATTTTGGCTCAGTGCCTTGATAATTTCAGGGTAGGTCAAAAGTTATGGCATTTGACGTATATTGCAAAATTGTCCTCACCACTTTGATCTCTGAAAGGGTGAAAAGCCAAAATGGAGTAACTTTAGTCAAAGTGAGAGCCATTTTAACATTGCTTAACTTTTTCAGCAGCTTACTTCAACTCACCTAATGATCATTAAACAAGAGACAAACGGATTTCCTGGAGGTAGTTACTGATAATTGTCTTGCAACCCCCCAAGCATGCTTTGTACTAATTACCCTTTTATCCAAAGTATTTGTCTTCCTGCCATAAAGGGCCTAGCTGACCTAGTCTATTGTGATCAGCCCTTCATGACTGAGGTGACACAGACCACTGCGCCACCCGGAGTTAGAGTTAGGAGATGCTTTGTCTTGACTTCCATACATGTGTTGTCAGTAGTCAAAAATGAAGTTGCTGAAGAAATCCTTCTCCCTTCCTTAAAGAAGCCTCAAATAATCCAGCTTCCTTTATTTAGCACCACACTACCCTCAGTGTTGGTCCCTTTTCTCTTGAAAGGTAAATAAACCTCTTTGTTTGCTTATTGTAAATCTTTGCTTTATTCCCACAGCACTGACCAACCGACCTAATACTTTTTCCATTAAATTATGAGACCATTATAGTATGAGATTTACCTATTTCCCCACATTGTTGTACTTTCTAACTTTAATTAGTTTGCTTCTTTTATAAGTTAAAGAAAAGATATCTCAATGTTTTGATTTGCATTTCTTTAATTATGAATGAGTCTGGACAGAACATTATTATGGCCTCCTTTATGTCTTTATTTGTGAAGAGTCAGTCACAAATTTGCTATTTTTCTATTGGTGTGTGTGTGAAATTAAATGGAATTTTTTTCATGAGCATTTAAGCATTAGCTGAGGTTTTAAATTCCACTTGTGGACAAACACTGGACCAATTGCAGGACAGCTTCCCACCACATTTCACAGGCACTGGAAATTTTTTTAAAAATTGTGTACGTGGAGATAAATTTCCTGTTCATCCCTATCTGTTGTTATTCCAGCATGTATATATGCAATAAAATTCATGACAAAGGAAGAGACAGGAAGTCAATGTTAGTCATTTAGTGTCTAATAGAGGAGGAAAAAGGTCATGTTCCTTGATTTGGCCAATCTCTTACCATCCTGAATTCAACTTTGCGTGGAATTCCAAGAGATAATCGCAAGTTAGTGTACAGGATATTTCACTGGAATAGGCTGCTTTACTGAGACCTTGAAGGTATCCATTGAACAAGATGGATGACTTGCATTTGGCTATTTCATTCCTCAAAGTCAATGCTGTCAACATTCCTAGAGGAATATTGGAAAGTGAAGGGCCTTTAGAAATTATCAGCAGAAATGAAGCCCAGAAAAGTTGTCACACACTTAAGTTCACATTGTTCGTTAGTGAAAGAATAATAATAGCTAAAACTTACACTTTGTGCTAGGTATTATTCTAAACTTTTTACACATACCAACTCATTCAATTCTCATAACAACCCTATGTAATAGGTATTAGATTCCCATTTAATAGATGAACACTTGAGGCTCAGAGCGGCTAAATAACTTGCGGACAGTCACACAGCTAATAAGTGGAAGCATCAGGATTTGAACGAGCCACTTTGGCTCCAAATTCTTGCCCTTAACTGCTATACTATTATCTTTTTGCTCAAGGGATATGACACTTTATCATTGTGTTAACTATATCTTTTTCTTTCAAATGTACAACTGCACTGAATTTCCTAAAGTTTTTTTCAAAAATGCATTTTAACCTCACAATTGGGCATATTCACATATACAAGTGAATTATAATTGAAGGACTGATTCCTTAAAAGCAATTGTTAAGCTTACTACAAGTGATACAGTCTGTTATATACTCTCTTCTTTTTTTTCTTCCCATATCTTATCCTTTAAAAAAATGCAGGCCACAATTTACGAATGAGTCAAGATCCACAGTTTGAAGAAAATGCTTCTTTGAAGCATTCTTCTAATTTTGAAAGCAATTACTAGTTTATCTTTAATTTTCTATCTATACACACTACTTGTAGTGGGAAAGAATTGTCAGGTAATTTCTATCCAGCTTATTTCTTGTCATTAGGCAGTCATTGCCTTCCCTGTATTTAATCTCTAAAGATGGTACACTGGACTTTGAAACAAATTGTGGTGCTGTAACTTTAGGAAAATCTTAATTCATTTATTCATTCATTCAATAAATATTTCAGCTTCTAATCTATGCTGGGCATTGTGCTAAATCAGGAGTTGGCAACTATGGCTGGCAGCCCCAATCCAGAGCACCACCTGCTTCTGTAAATAAAGTTTTATTGGCTCACAGCCTTGCACTTTCATTTATGTGTTGTCTATGGCTGCTTTGGTGCTATAACAGCAGAGTTGAGTAGCTGCTACAGAGACCATGTGGCTTGTGAAGCCCCAAATATTTCTTCATCTGGTCCTTCACAGGATGCTGGATTCTAAAATATGATGGTATTTTAGACTGGTCTCTACTATCCTAGAGGTTTAAATTGTCATACTTAGTTTAAATTGGTTTCCAAGCTCCTTGAGGGGCCTTGAGACTTTTTGCCTCTCTTGAGTTATCTCAGAGAGCACCTGTTCCCAGTGACTGCTCAGCAGACATTTGCTGCTGCTGAAATTATTTAGTAAATCTTGCAGTAAGCATGGCAAGAAAGCCTCCTACCTTCCAGGTGGAAAAGAGAGCTTATTCCTTTAACATAGCAGAGAGTTTCATTTTATAGGTGCCTATCTTTGCTACCCCCGAAAATTGAGTAGTCAACTTTTATGGAGTATCTACAGTGTGTCCAGCCTTGTGGGTAAGAAAAAAGACATGGTTCCTTGGTACTTATATTGAAGATGGGAAGAGAAGTGAGAAAAAAACATTTTATCATAATTCTTAATACCCGTATTTTTGTTTGGGGCCTTGAGTGTCCACTTAGAAATAATTTTGTTTAACTATTTTGGAATCTTACATGTTTGTATACTAATAGTTTTCAATTCCCCTTAGTCAATAATCACTCCCAAGAGTAACTGCTGTGTGCATGAGTAGATAAGCTAATTGAATTTCCCATTCATTCATCGAACTTTCTTTTTTAAAACTTTTTATTTTTTTATTTTAAAGATGTGGGGTACAATCCAGGGTTAGGTATACAAATGTTCATTATGCAGGTATCCTTGCATTCACCAAACTTTCTACATCAAGTGTCCGCTATAGGCCAGCTGTACCACAGATACAATAAATAAAAGACTGGTGCTCCCAGTCTGGTGGGGGAGACGTAGAAGTAAATAGGCACACACACACATACACACACACAACAGAAGATGCTCAGGTTTACTAGCACAGAGGATAGGTACCTATCTGGGGAAGACTTTTTGGATGAGGTGACACTGAGTGGACTCTTGAAAGAGCTAATTAGACAAAGGAGTCATAGACTTTTCCAGATAAGGGCTCAGCATATATAAAGTCTAGAGGTGTTTGAAAATATAGCACTTTTAGGGGACAGCAGAAATAAGAGCATTGACCCATTGTCAAAGGTATTTTATGCTTTGATCTTTAAAATTTCTATTCACTTATTTACTTTTTTTTCTTTTTTTTGAGACAGAGTCTCACTCTGTTGCCCAGGCTGGAAGTGGTGTGATCATAGTTCACTGTAACCTCAAACTCCTGGGCTCAAGCAATCCTTTGATCTCAGCCTCCCAAGCAGCTGGAACTACAGGTGCATGCCACCATGCCACTTAAAACAAACAAACAAAAAATTTGTAGAGATGGGGGTCTTGCTATGTTGCCTAGGCTACTTATTATTTACTCATTCATTCATTCATTTATTTATTTGTAGTGGGAATAGGTTGTGTGGCACCACTTAGTCTTTTTAACAAATCTGGCTCGCCAGTTGGCTTGTGCAAATCCTTCCCAGTCCTGGGTAAGATATCAAACTGCAACATGTAATATCTTGAGCAAAAAGCACCAACTGAATGATCTTGCCTAACCAGTCATTCCCAAAAGTAATCTGTATGGGAGAAGAGAGCAGTTGCTTAAGCCAATAAAATTCAAGGCAGGTAAGACAACTGGGTAGTTGTGACAATTTTGTCTCCTTTTCCTGGTAAAAATGATCACTCACTGTGGCTGCTCTCTCAGTGCTTTTATCTGGTGCCTGATCTTTCAGTCTTCCTAATAAATCTGCCTGCGCTTCCTTGGTTCCTCAGCTAGCAAGAGGTGAGTTTATCTGGAGACCCTTTGGGAATTGATGTCAAATGCTCAACAAATGTTCTGTTAAGTTAGGTTGCAGTAGTCTGGTAAAGGAGAAGATTAAAGGAATAAAATATGGCCTGAACAGTTTTGGAGAGCACTAGCCAGCTGGGACTCTGCTGTCATCTAAGGTGACCATAGGGGTGGTTGATAAATGATAACAATTTTCTGTAACATGTGGGCTTTGAATCTTCCCAACAACCTAGAGGAGAAATGTTGGAGATGACGACAGGAGCAGTTTTCACCATGATGTTAGGAGCCCCAAACGTAGTTTTCAGATTTTATGGACTCTAACTCCAACGATGCCACAAAATGCCTATGCAAACAGAACCCGTGTTGGTCAGGATTTTTTTTTTTTTTTTTTTTTGGTATATGAAATGAAAATTCACTTCATCTAGCTTAAACAAATAAGTGTTAGAGCTGAACAAGGTTCTTATGCCCACTGCCCAGAAAAACCAATACTGATACAGCCATTAAGTGAGGAAGGAGTCTCTCAAATCTGCTCAGAGGATAGGATTTTTAAAGGGAACATAGCAGGCAGAGAGACAAGAGCTGCTGATTGGTTAATGATGTGGAGACTATCTTCAGGTTGTAGAGACAATTTCTGAGAGATGGTCTCACTGACTGGTTAAGCCAAATTCCTGGTGTCCTGGCCTGGTTGAGAGCTGGGGTCCATCAGAGTACAGAGTCTAAAAAAGATCTCATATACTGTTCTTGGGTTTTACAGTAGATGCTATCTGTGAGGCAAGTCCCATGACCATTAGGTACTACCCACCCCCTCAGTCACATGGAGGTAGTCTAGGAGAAAGGTGTGGGGGAAGGTGGTGACCCTGGAGATTGAAGCTGCTTTGTCCTCCAACCAAGCCTTTGTCCTTAAGTAATTTTAGGCCCACTGTTTAAGATAGAGTATGTTGATCTGCCTTTGCCTGTCCCCCAGGGGTCACAACAAGACAGTAATTCATTTCAAGGTGATTTTTGAAAGGAGGATACAAAGTATCTGGTAGAATCTAATAGAAGGTGTTGCTGGGCCTCCCCAGGAACTGTTTCAATGGTCAGAAAATGCATCAGAAACCAAAGAAGAAGCCTGCTTTTCCATCTTTCTCTCTTTCCTTTGTGTCTGTGGAGTTCCCTCCTCATTCATTTGCTTTATTCTTCCCTGTATGTAGGCCTGCCTTTTTCTGCCTCTCCTGGGCCTCACATGCTCAGTTCCAGGCTCCAGCAATGATTGACTTGCAATTCTTGGTCGCAGTTACAAATTCCCAGAAAAAATAATAGAACTGGCTTCATGTGGGTCAGGTGTCTATCCTTGACCATTCAGCTATGCCCCTGGGGAGTCAGGTAGGGCTGCCTAGAACATCATAGCTTCAGGGAAGCATATACTTCTAGGTGGGAGTTACTGGGCCCAGAGGAGGAGATTGTGGATTATGGAGACTCTTCCAAAATAGCATCCAGGATCTCTCTGACCCACAGGAGTAGGTTAGAGGAGTAGGTTTCTTTTAGGACACAGTTGCTTTGCATTACAGGCTTGGAATTTACATGGAGGGCTGCGAGTTAGTGTTTCCTTCTGCTTTTTTTGGAGGTTTGCTTCATATCCTCACTGGGTACTGTTGAAGAGGTGAGCTGTGTACATGATACTGCTTTTACTACTGTGTTACAGCACACAGCTGAGAAGTCCTAGGAGGGTACTGACAAGAGGCTATTATATTTAGGTTTGAATAAGGAGCTTTGCAGAAGTATTACAGCTCAAGATCATTTTTTTGAGTTATCTGGCAGAACATTGGGTGTAAGAACTTGGGTGTCCCCAGCTCTTGAGTTTGCAGCCACATCTCTGCTATTCTTCCAAAACTCTCTACCATTCACCCACACCCTCTTACCAACATTAGTGTTTTTATGGTCCCTGATAGGCCCTCACCTTCCATATAATAGGATTTTTACATTCTTGCCTTGATATCTGCCTAGTCCTATTTCCCATACTTGAGATTCCTTTTATTTTTTTCCAAGTGTTTAACTCACACTTGCCATTTAAGATCAAGTTCAATAGCCATGTCTACTATGTGACTTTCCCTAATATGCCATTGTTCACTGGTCTTCAGTTATCTATTGAGCAGACTGCTGGTTGGTTATATTAGTTTCCTAGATCTACAATCATGAACCAGACTGGGCACCTTAAAAAACAAAAATTTACCTCCTCACAGTTCTGGAGGCTAGAGGTCTAAGATCAAGGTGGCAACAGGTTTGAATTCTTCCGAGGCCTCTTTTCTATGGCTTGCAGATAACCTTTTTCTTGCTGTCTTTCCTCTGTGTGTACACATTCCTTTTGTCCATGTGTCCAAATTTCCTTCTCTTGTAAGCACACCAGACAGATTGAATTAGTGTCCACTCCAACAGCCTTATTTTTAACTTAATCACCTTTTAAGAACCTTATCTCCAAATGTAGTCACATTCAGAGGTATGGGGGGTGGGGTTAGGGCTTCAACATATGAGTTTTGGGGGAACACAATTCAGTCCATAACACCAGTTGAGGCAGTGGTGAAGAAGACATATGGGGTCCTTGTCCTCTTGTGTGACAACCTGGTAGGGAAGATAGGTGTTAATCAATCATTTACATGAACAGCTCATTAATTACCATTGTGGGATGGTTCAAGAGCTAGGTAGATCTGAAGGGAGGTTGGATGGGAGTCAGCCAGGTAAAGAGGGAGGGTCTCTGGAAAGACCCTTCTGCATTCCAGACAGATAAAATAGCATTTGTAAATTTCAGCAGTGGGGAAGAGCATGACATAATCAGGGAATTGGAAGAAGCCAGTGTAACAAGGAATGAGTGATTGTGAAGGCACCAGGAGGTCAAAAGTGTCAGTTTACACAGGACCTTATGTCCTGATATCCTGATTTCAGTACTTACTACATTCTGCTTGGAATTATTTTTTTCATTTTTATTTACAATTAAAAAAAAATTTTTTTTGTAGAGATGAGGTCTCACCATGTTTCTCAGGTTGGTGATCTTTAACTTCTGGTCTCAAGTTATTCTCAGCCGGGCTCGGTGGCTCAGCCTGTAATCCTGTGCCTTGGGAGGCTGAGGTGAGTGGATTGCCTGAGCCCGCGGGTTTGAGACCCGCCTGGGCAACTTGGCAAGACTTCATCTCTACAATAAATCAAAAATTAGCCGGGTGTGGTAGCACGCGCCTGTAGTTCCGGCTACTTGGAAGGCTGAGGCGGAAGGATCGCCGGAGCCCAGCAGGTCGAGGCTGCGGTGGCCGGGAACGGCCACTGCACTCCA
>CAUYQG010157832.1:0-43542 GCA_963574415.1 Tarsius wallacei | reverse complement strand
CAATAAATCAAAAAATTAGCCGGGCGTGGTAGCGCGCGCCTGTAGTTCCAGCTACTCGGAAGGCTGAGGCGGAAGGATCGCCGGAGCCCAGCAGGTCGAGGCTGCGGTGGCCGGGAGCGGCCATTGCACTCCAGTCTGGGCAACAGAGTGAGACTCCAACTCAAAAAAAAAAAAAAAAAAAGCATTAAAAAGAAAAACAAAAACTTTCAAAAGAAAGGCAAACATTAGATACTGTAGACATTAGAGCTAAATAAAGCAGCCACTGTAGAGATAGTAACAGCAGCCAGCAGAGACTAGAAGTTTCTTTTATTTATTTATTTATTTATTTTTGACTTAAAAAAAAAATTTAGAGATGTAGGGAACAATTTAGGGTTAGATACACAAGTGGTCATCATACAGGTTTCTAAGATCAGAAGTAGACGTGACAGGATGTGGGGACCATCAGACATTCTGATAGCCAGAAAATAACCAGCAACAGACAAGATCGAGCAGCTCCATGCCTTAGCGCTTAAAGACACATGGGAAATGTCTACTGTGCAATGGGGACCATCACCACCTGCTCCTTAATACTCCCAAAGCAGCAGCCTCTCATGTAATAAGTATTTCTCTGTCAGCTAAGCTTGAGAAATACTTCTGTCTTTAGCTATCCTCCATGGTCCTTTCTTAGAGATTCAGAACATCTTTTAGCTTACTTAAGGGTCCAAGAAGGTTCTGGAGAAAAACAACAACCAAAAAAGACCCCAACTCCCAACTATGTTTAAGCTACTGTTTCCCAAACTTGTTTCACAGGTAATGTCAGTTTACAGAACACACTTTGGGAGACTGTCCTAAGGATATCAACAAGTGGTACTGACACCAAGTAGTACCTGTCAGTATTTAGAAAAGCAACACACTCATCTGGGGTCACAATGCAAAGTAAAAGATGAGTCATACAATACCTGGCTTTAAAACCAAAAATTGGTACCCAATGTTAAATAGTCTTTTGCTCCCTCATTTATGAATTTATTTGTATGAAAAAGTAGTGAATAAGCTAGAGCTGTGGGCTTAGCATATCTAAGTACTATCCATATTTGACTACTTAACATAATATGGGACCTCAGACAAATCACTTAATCTTTCTGAGCCTTAGTTTCCTTCTATAAAACAGAAGAACAGTTTTGAGAATCTCTGCACCAAGGTTCTCTCGTGCTCCTGCAAGGCTTGATGGATATTCTAAGACTGCAAGATCCTGAGCATTCTATCTGAGCCATTTCTTTTTTTTTTTTTTTAGTTGGAGTCTCACCCTTGTTGCCCAGGCTGGAGTGCAGCAGCATGTTCACGGCCACTGCAGCCTCTACCTGCTGGACTTAGGTGATCCTTCCGCCTCAGTCTTCCAAGTAGCTGGAACTACAGATGCACGCCACCATGTCTGGTTAGTTTTTGTGATTTACTGTAGAGACAAGGTCTCACCAAGTTGGTCTCGAACTCGTGGGCTCAGGCAATCCAGTGGCCTCGGCCTCCCAAAGTGCTGGGATTACAGGCTAAGCCACCGCAACCGGCCAGTCTGAGCCATTTCTTAGGGCTGTGTTTGTAGGGAGCAACCACAAAGGAGGAAATAATGTGTACATCTGGAACAAATAGTGGCCTCACTTACTATAAAGTGGTACACTTGTTGTTGTAAAGTGGTATATTACCCAGGCTCTTGTTCCACTCCTATACGATATTCTACTGTTTTTGTAAGCATGCACGTAGGCCCACCTGCTCACCAATGTGGGAACTGAAACTCAGGGAGGCGATGGAACCAGGCTGAAACGCTGGCAGCTGCTTTGCTGTAATAAACATCTTTTGTCTCTGACTTAGAGTCTCATGTCTTCTATAAGCATCCATGAAACTGTGACAAGCTCACTTATTAGTTTGCAAATAGGGGAAAATGTCAGATCCTTTATAGTTTTTGACAAATAATGCTTGTCTCACAGAGTTTTTGAGAAAACTAAATATTATAAAGCAAGTACTATGCTAAACCCAGCATCTGATACCAAGTCTGCTATTTATAGCTATCATGAAAAGTATTATGAAGAAATAAAAATTAGAGGTAGACATTTAATGAGTCAGTTTCTTTTTTTTTGAGTTGGAGGCTCACTCTGTCACCCAGGCTGGAGCCTTGACATGCTGGGCTCAGGTGATCCTTCTGCCTCAGCCTTCCAAGTAGCTGGAACTACAGGGGCACGCTACCACACCCAGTTTATATTTTTTATTTATTGTAGAGACAAGGTCTCACCAAGTTGCCCAGGCTGGTCTCGAACCCCTGAGCTCAGGCAATCCCCTTGCCTCAGCCTCGCAAAGTGCTGGGATTACAGGCTTGAGCCACCACGCCCGGTGAATCAGCTTTATAAAAAAGAATAAAATCCCAAGAAGTGATTAAATTCTCTTCTATTTAAAGACTGAAAAATTCTGAATTACAAAATGTTAATCAGCAGCGATTAATGTTTCCAATGTATAAAACAGGCTGGAGGAAGGCATTAGCTTGTCTGGCTTTGGCTGTATGCTAAAATACATCAGTAAGTCTGTACGTACCAGTTCTTTTGCTTCTTCAAGCTGTTTCTCTACATTTGCAACCATCTGTTTCTTCTCATCTGAAACAAACAATAATATCAAGAAATAGCTAAAGATACAAATACATTTATTATTTTAAAACTTCTGTTTTTATATACCTTTTTCCTTTCCAGTCAGTAAGTTTAGAGACTATAAGGCAAACAAGCGTATCATTCTTTGGTGGGTTAAAAACCATTATAAGCCACTGATTCTAGGCTGTCTGGAAATGTATAATCCTATAAAGTATCTAATTATTAAGAGATGCCATATATTTGGAAGAGCTTTAATTTTCAAATTATTTTGTTCTTTAGGAGATACTATATTAACAGTAGCAGATTTAGTGGTGGCCTGAGAAATCTGCAAAGTCATAATTTTAATAAATTGAGAATAGCTGATTTTTGAATATACTTTAAAGTCACATACAAAAATACTTCCTAAAACTGGGCAAGGCCTTAAAATTCTTTTTAAAAATTATACTTTCAGTAGCATTAAGAATCAGGTATAATGGAAGAAATATTTGAAATCAGGGTCACTGATCTTACTCACTGGTTATGCGATTTTGAGCAAGAAAAAAAAATTTTTTTTTTTCCTAAAAACTCAGTCCGGGCCAGGAGTGGTGGCTCACGCCTATAATTCCGGCACTTTGGGAGGCCGAGGTGAGAGGACTCCCTGAACCCATTGGTTCGAGATCAGCCTGGGCAACTTGACGAGACCTCATATCTACAATAAATCAAAAAATTAGCCAGCCATGGTGGTGTGTGTCTGTAGTTCCAGTTACTTGGAAGGCTGAAGTGGAAGGATCACCCGAGCCCAGCAGGTCGAGGCTGTGGCGGCCACAAGTGTGCCACTGCACTCCATCCGGCCTGGGTGACAGTGAGACTCTAACTCAAAAAACCCCTCCCAAAAACAAAAACTCAGTCCATACTCTCTAAAAGGGGAAAAAAAAAATATCTACTGGATTATTGCTAGCTCAAATAAACTTGATACAAGTAGAATTACTTTTAAATTGTAAAGTACCAAGTCTCTATACACATTTTATTTAAACTCTATCACAATCAACATATAACCCAAACATTCCCTTCTCTAGCAGAGACATGCCCTGGCAGATAATTTCAGAAAATTTTCTCATACATTCATTTGAAACCAATCGGCCCATCTGTTCAAATATCAGACAAGTATTTTTGCTAAAAAAATGTATTGGCACCAATATGTCAAGGGCCCCCTGCCTACCAAGGAAGGAAGTAGAAAATGCTGTCTTCTTATATGACCCCCCTTCTTTGGTCACAGTGACTTGGCAAATGATGAGTATCTAATTCCAGCTGGACTAATGTTAGTAGTTCAGTCCCTCTGGCCACATGGTCTGGCAGGTAGAGAGTGGGATAGGCATATGGCCCAAGGGGATAATCAAAGTTCTAGAGCAAGAGGAAAATCTTCTCCTCTCTCCTGGAGAATGAGAATATGAGCCCAGAAGCTGTTGGCATCCACTAGTCTTTCTCCTAGGAGAAAGCAAGTTTACAATGGTTGAAACTAAAGACTGTCTTTAGAAAGAAACAAAGCTGAAAGGCAGACAGATATAGTTATTTCTTGGTTCTAAATAACTGAAACAGTTTGACTTTATAAAAGTTTATTTAAAACTTCATTATAGTTCAGTCTCTTGAATCAATCTTTTTTTCTTTTTTTTAAATTGGGTTATGTCCTAATGAGACTGACTAACACAACAAACTAGACAAGTCAAGAAGTTTAAAATGGCTACAATACCTATAGTAGACCAGCCCTTCAGAAGGATGGTCAATCCAAAATGGGGAATCGTTAGTATAAGTTAATACTTTACTAAAACAATAATTAGATGATTAAATTTTGCTAACCCTTTGTTACCACCAATCTAGGAAGAGGATCAATTGTCACACACATGTTTTGTGTGTACTCAAAACATTTTTCCCTAAGAAAAAAACACATCTGGAATTAGAATTTGGCTTGACTTTCCCTCATTTAAAAAGTTAAGTCTACATATAGCCAGCTTAAAAATTTTAATATATGATCCAAAATTAATTTGCTCCTGGCACATTTCAATCCTTTTAACATTTCTTCACAGTTATAGTTATAGTTAGAATAGCACTATATTTTTGTTTTACAGCAGAATACAAAATAAGACAAGCCCATCTTGGATCAAGACTGAGACTGTGTATTTACATTATCAGAAAGAACATCCTATTTTCTTTAAGGTCGGGGTCTCCAACCCTTGGGCCACAGACTGGTACTGACCTGTGGCCTGTTAGGAACCCCAGGAGATAAACAGTAGGTGAGAGAGCAAAGCTTCATCTGTATTTATGGCCACTCCCCATCTCTCACATAACCGCCTGAGCTCCACCTCCTGTCAGATCAACAGTGGCATTAAATTCCCATCCAAGTACCCATAGGAGCACAAACCCTACTGTGATCTGCACATGCAAGAGATCTAGGTTGTACACTCCTTATGAGAATCTAATGCCTGATGATCTGAGGTAGAGCTGATGTGGTGATGCTATACATGTCATTATACATTAGACTGCAATAATAGAAGCAAAGTGCACAATAGATGTTAAGCACTTGAATCATTCCAAAACCATCCTCCCCCATCCCTTATCCGTGGAAAAATTGTCTTCCACAAAAGAAATCCCTGATGCCAAAAATGTTATGAAGCATGGATCTCCAGGACTAATATGCATTAGTTTTTTCTCATTAGCAAAACAAAGAAAGAAGCCTCCCTTGACCTATGTTCCCCTTTGCTAATATCCTTCTTTTATCCACAATTTTCTGAAATGCAATTTTCTGCTTCCCTTCTTCATCTCCCCATCTACTCCCTGTTAGCTAGTGCCTGCCCCCACCATTCCACTGAAATGACTCTCACTAGATTAATAGCCCTTCCATTGTCCAAACTAATAGACATTCCTTGATCCTGTTTTTGTTTAACCTTGTAGCTTCTGACACTTTGCTCCTCCCATCCTCTAACTTTTTCCTCACCTGGCTTCCATGACAGCCCCGTTTTATGGTTAGCGGCTTTTTTTTTTTTCCCCCGAGTTGGAGTCTCACTCTGTTGCCCAGGCTGGAGTGCAGAGCTCTCAAACTGCTGGGCTCAGGCGATGGTTAGTTCTTAAATGCTCATTCCTGTCTCAGTGTCCTCTGCTGGGCATTATCTTTTTCAGCACATCTTTTAACTGCCAGTTCCGTTCTTATTTTTCTTCTTTTCTGACTATTGTCTATGTCCCTGGGCAATTTCATCCATTTTTAAGCTATGAATTTATTAGCCTAAGTCTTTATCTTTAATACTGATATATTTCTAGAACTTCAAACCTTTAATCCCCATGCTTATGCCCATCTCCACCAGGACCACCAGGCAAACCACTATTCAAAACTCTCTTCAGAAATCATCACTTATTTGAAACCTTTCCTAACCCAACCAAAGAGTTTATTACTCTCTCTAACATAAAATACCAACAACTCTTACATAATCCTAGTGATTTATCTCTCACATGAACAGGTGTGATTAACCTTTCAGCTTGGAGGCTCTGGAAAGAAACAATGTCTTAATCATCTTTATAGTCCTATACCAGCACTGAGCCTATATACAGAGGGTGTTCCCCAAAAAATGTATACACATTTTAAGAAAGGAAAAGACTGTATTAAGATTGTAATACTTGGCTGGGTTTGGTGGCTCAGCCTGTAATCCCAGCACTTTGGGAGGCCGAGGCGAGTGGATTGCCTGGGCCCACGGGTTCAAGACCAGCCTGGGTAACTTGTTGAGACCGCGTCTCTACAATTAAAAAAAAAAAAAGATAGCAATACTCAACATATATGATAACCAAAAAATGAGTACAAGTCACATTTGACTTCTGCAATTACAAGAGGTGCTCAAAGTGGTTACCATCAGTGTCCAGACACTTCTGGTTACAGTGAACTAAAAGTAATACATAGATAACATCTCTTAAAATGTGTATATATTTTTTTGCACCCTGGGTATAGTATCAGTTCTCAAAAAATGATGGTACATTAAATCAATAGTGTAGAACAAATGCAAGAATTTATAAAAGAAGTAATTTTACTAACCACCTTGATTTCCCTCTCAAATGCTCCTTCTCCCACTTAATCTTTTAAAACTTTGACTTTGATTTGATCACTTGAATCTAACAATCAAGGCCCTCCATATTCCAGAGCCAAGTACCCTTTCCAACTTTATTTCCATCTACAAGTTCTCCAGTATGTACTTTATATCCTAGCCAGAAAGACAATTCATTACTACCCAAACAAATCCCATTTTTTTCTTCTCTAAACCTTTGTTAAGCTACTATTCAGGGTTCTTTGGTTGAATGCAACAGTAGTTATTCTGGCTAAACTAAGCCAAAAGAGAGAGTTTATTAGAACAACATGGGGGTAGCTCACAGAGTCAATGGAAAAAAATTAGCCACCCGGCTTGGGGAAACATCAGGAATAGCTCAGGGCATCAAGGGAGCAGGAAATCACCAACAGTCTCTGCTAGAGTCTTGAGCAGCTCTAACTATTTTCTCTCCTGATCAAATTCAATTCAATCTCACTCTGATCAAAATTCAACTTCCTGGCAAAACTCTATTAATGTCCTTGCCTAGGTAATATGTTCACCTCTTGACCTAGGACAGCCTGTCAGTTCTACCAAGACTGGAGTAAGGGAGTTTAGGTGGTTCCTCAATGGAAAACTGAGAAGACAGAACAGAAGATTCTGAAAACAACAGATGCCCAATGCACCCATTTATTGTAACTTCTTATAATCTAGTCTTTCCTTGTTTCTGCCTGTCCAAACCCCACCTATCCTTCCAGGAGAGCTCCTGAGAATACCTTGTCTCCTTGAATTCCTAGAGCTCTTCTCTCTGCTCTAGGGGGCCCAATGGTCATCAGAAATTAGGTTCTTCAGTTTCCTCAGCCTCATCTCCAGCTCCTTGAAGGCAAAGACTACTCTTGACAAATCTTTTTCCCTCTGTATTTAACACATAGAGCTAGCTGTACATGGTAGGGGTCACTAACTGCTTACTAAAAGAACAAATCAGTCTTAGCATTCAGCAATGTATTTGTTACAAAGAAACCGAGAAAAAGAAAATGTACCAGTGAGGACTGGGGCGAAGCTTCCCACTTGAAATGGCAAGATTCCCATTACAAAAGAAATAAAGTTGGAACAATACAAATAGATCATTTTTTCATAAAATCCATTTCATGATGGCATTGTCAGAAATACTTATGGAACTAAGAGAATCTCTGATTGGCTCTCCTAGTGTTCTTCATATTTTTAAGCAGAGAAGATTTTAAAAATTGATGATTTGAGGGAATGCATGAGGAAGGAAGAAAAGAAAAAAGAACTAAACTAAATGACCTTAGAAATACCCTACCAACACTAAGTTCTGGTAACTGGGCAACATTCACATGTAACTACCAAGAAAGATTCATTCTACCCATCCCAAATGACATCTTTTTTATAAACGGTGTGTTCCTAGGATTCAGATCTAACAGCTACCATTACTGTGCATTTGTGCTCTGTGTTTAATGTTATCATAGCAATCCTTAAAACAGTCCTTTGGAGGTACTGTTATCCCATTCTCAGGACAGTAAACAAATTCAGAGATTAAATTATTTCTGTTCAACAACTAATAAATAACAGAGTTGGAATTCCAATGGGTTCTGTTGTCCTGAACTGAGCTCTTAATCCCTATATATGTACTGTATAAAATGTACTATATAAACAAACTCCTCTACTTTTTTTGCATATAGGCTTGATATGTGCTGATATACACATAAGTCTTAGCATAGTATAATCTTTTCTTTCCTACTCATTGAATTGTTTTTTCTTTCTTTTAGAGACAAAGTCTCACTCTATCAACCAGGCTGGAGTGCAATGGCACGATCATAGCTCACTGTAGCCTCAGACTCCTGGGCTCAAGGGATTTTCCCATCTCAGCCTCTCAAGTAGTTGGGAAATGCCACCATGCCCAGTTAATTTTTATTTTATTTTTATTTTATCTAATTTTATTGCAGAGATGAGTTCTCACTGTGTTGCCCAGCTGACCTTGAACTCCTGGCCTCAAGTAATCCTTCCACCTCAGCCTCCCATTCCCTATTCAATATTAACAGAAGTGCTTAGAGCTGATATACACAAAAGTATTTGCACAGTATGATTCTTGATATATACAGAAGTGCTTAGCATTAAACACCCTTCATAAAGTACAGTGAAAGTGTCAGAACTCACTTGAATTCACTTACTCGTACCTGTCTTTGTGCAATGAAGGCATTTTAAAATAAAACTAGCAGCAGAAATTATATATGTACTGAGAAATGTGGAGTGAAACCACTAATAGAGGAACAGATAATTTTAAAGTAGGTATATCACTGATGCTACACTGTGTAACATGGTGTAGAATGGTCAATGTTAAAATAAAGCCATTCTAAAATGATCCGTGTGATAATGGATTAGAGTTAGATATGCCAGTAGGAACTCACGTTTAACTTACTACATATGCAAATGGTTACATATACAAATACTTATAGATATGTTCACATACATGGGTTAGCATAGTCACATGAATTTTTTTGCTCTATCAGCTGAGAGGTGCCAGGAGCAATGACACCCCAGTAACAACAAGCACACTTAGTGTCTACATCTTGGTTTCTAATACACGTCCTCAATTAAAGGAAACAGGATTCCTCAGAGAAGTGACCGATTATAGGGCTAAACAGGAAATATACAAGATGATCCTGGAGCACATTATAGTACCAGAGAGTAAGAAAGTGATTAAAAAGTAAAAAAAGAAAAAAATCCACAATGATGGGATATGTCAAAAGGACACAGAAGACATCTGAAAAAGCTATCAATAGTCAAAGCTGGAACAATTTGAGTAGCAAAACAAATAAAATAGTACAAAAGCATAACATAAAAAATAAACATCCATGAATCCATACTGGTATTAGTGACTGAATAAACAAATAGAGAAAAGACAAATCTCTCTTACACAGAGGAATTCCAAATTTATGTAGAAAGAAGTTAGGACAATCACCCCCCCACTTCTTAAGTGTAAGCTATACATAGGATTTTCTTCTGAACAGCATGAAAAACAGTAACTTTACAGTGGAGAAACCTGACAAACACAACCCCAACCAGGGGATCAAGGTTAACATCAGTAGTGAAAAGTTGTGTTGACAGCATGTACTCTTGATATGATGTGATGGAAATGGTGCTTCCTCTGTGGTCTTCCTCCCCTAAACCTGTAACTCCAGTCTAGCCATGAGAAAAACATCAGGAAAATCCCAATTGAGGGAATATTCTAGAAGATATCTGACCAATACTCCTCTAAACTCCAAAGTCATCAGAAATAAGGACAGTCTGAGAAACTGTCACAGCCAAGAGGCGCCTAAGGAGCCATGACTACTAAATGTTTTGTGGTATCCTAAATTGATCTTGGAACAGTACAAGAACATTGATTAACAGAAATAAAAGCCTATGGAAATCTTAATAAAGTATGGACTTCAGTTGCTAATAATGTATCAATATGCGTTCACTGGCTGTAACAAATGTACCACATTAACGTAAGGTGTTAATAAAAGGGGAAACTGGGTATGGAATATATGAGATTTCTTTGCACTATCTTTGTAATTTTTCTGTAAATTTCAGACTGTTCTAAAATAAAAAGTCTATTTTTAAAAAAGCAATGAAGCCATTACTTAGGTTGACTAAATTGTTGAAGGGAGGGAGGTTTCTTCAACATAATATGCACATACACACAACATACAGATACACATAGGGAGCTACAGATAAACATATACACACATATTTATTTGTGTGTATAGTAATCAAAGATGACTGAAACTCTATAAATGCTTAAACATTTTTATGAGATATAACTGAGCCTTTGGGTACAGTCGAAGGCTATTTTCTCTGTACGCTCAGTGGAAAAAGCTGGACTTCACCCAGCAGCTCATGAAGCTGATTGCAAGGCAGCCTGACTCCTAAAAAGAAGCAAACTGTCTACAGTGTCAGTGAGTTCCTGAATTAGGACTGAAACCATCCCTTCAATCATAACTCTCTAGAGCAACAGAAATACAATATAGGACACATATGTAATTTTAAATTTTGTAGTAGCAACATTTTTAAAAGTGAAAAGAAACAAGTGAAATAGATTTTAACAATGCTTTTGTTAACAGTTGTGACAGTACTTAACCTGCTTTATCGAAAATATTGTTTCACTATGTGTCAATAGCCACATTTCAAGTGCTCTATAGTTACATGATGACATCACAGCTTTAGAGCCACATATATTTTCAGCAGCCACTGTATTTATAAATAAAAGCAGACTTTTCTGAATTCTTTCACTGCAACCATCTTACAAAGGCAAGAGAAAATCAAAGAACAATATTTATGGCTTCATCAATACATAACTAAGTCTAGACAATACTCCAGGGCTTGGCATAACTAATCCACCAGACTCATTTTCTTGTAGAAATGATATGCCTTACCCATACAACTTTCACGTCTCTTCCTTGATTCCCTCCTTGATATCCTGAGTTCAAAGCCCAATTCCAATTTAATATCCAAAAGTCCCTGATCACTCACCTCCTTTCAAATGTAGGTGTTCATCAGGAGAAATTCACCTAACTCTAGTCAAGGCACAGAAAGGAAGAAATGATTGAAGTCCACAGTTTCTTTGAGTTTAGTATGACAAAATCTGAAGAGCTGGGTCCTGGCTAATCCTACCAGCTGCTGTCTTCAGGAGCAGCAGTAATATCACTAATATCTACCTTATAACACACTTTCTCTGTTTAAGAACTGTGCTAGTGTATTATATATTTTATTTCATTTGATTTTTATGACAATATAAAGTTGTAACTATTACCCTCTCACTCCCATTCTACAGATGAAGGAGGTAGGCCTATACAGGCTAAGCAAGTTGCCCATGATTGCACATCTGGTAAGAAATGGGATTCTAGACAGATCTGATGTCATGTCTGAGTCCAAACCACTTTGTCATAACACTTTCTTGGTACATTTCTGAGTAAGCCACAAAATGATAGGATTCACAACAGATCATTTTTTTCTCTGTGAAATAGAAAAAAAATTAATTGTAAAAACAAAACAAAACAAAAAACTATGTTGTTTAAGATCCTTCAGGAAGCCTGCTTAATGTAATAGAAACTGTACCAGTAGACAGTAGCCCCCATTTAGGAATTCACTCCCATCACCTGAGGAAAAGGAACCTCATAATAAAGCATTAGCTGTGGTTTCTGCTCATCCAATTTCCTGACTTTCTCATGGAAGTGTAACCATTAAAAATTAATTTGCATTTGAGAAGCGTCTATACAGGTCTTTCACCCACTTTTTAATGGAGCTGTTTGTTTTTTTCCTCTGGCACATTTGATTCCCTTGTAGATCCTGGATATTAGGCATTTGTCAGATAAGCAATTAACAAATTTTTTTTTCCATTCTGTAGGCTGCCTCCTCGCTATCTTGATTTCTTTTGCTTTGCAGAAACTTTTCAGTTTGATGAGGTCCCACTTGTCTATCTTCTCTCTTATGGCATGGGTTTTTGGGGTTTTGATCAGGAACTGGTTGCCTATTCCATTTTTCAGAAGGGTGTCTCCTGTGTTTTCTAAGACTTTTAATGTTTGAGGCTTTACAATTAGAGTTGATTCCTTTAGAGTTGATTTCTGTGTATGGTAATAAGTAGGGGTCCTGTTTCATTCTTCTACACGTGGTAAGCCAGTTTTCCCAACACCATTTACTAAATAGGTTTTCCTCTCCCCAGTGGTTGTTGGTGGAGGCTTTGTTGAAGATGGGTTAGTTGAGAAATTGAAGTTTTACTTCTGGAATCTCAGTCCTGTTCCATTGGTCTATAAGCCTGTTCTTGTACAATACCAGGCAATTTTGATTATTGTAGCCTTATAATACAGTTTAAAGTCTGGAAGTGTGATACCTCCCACTTTGCTGATTTTGCTAAGGATTGTTTTGGCTATTCGTGGTTGTTTATGTTTCCATATGAATTTCTGTATTGTTGTTTCTGTATGTGAGAAGAATGATGTTGGTAATTTAATGAGTATCGCATTGAATCTATAGATTGCCTTTGGTAGGATGGACAGCTTAATAATATTGATTCTTCCAATCTATGAGCACTGAATATTTCTCCAATTGTTTGTGTCTTCTTTGATTCCTTTGAGTAATGTTTTGTAGTTTTCACCGTAAAGATCTCTTTCACTTCTCTGGTTAGGAAGATGCCGAGACATACAGGCAGCCAACAGACATATGAAAAGATGCTCAGCCTCACTCATCATCAGAGAAATGCAAATTGAAACTACATTGAGATACTCCCTAACTCCAGTAAGAATGCCTATCATTAGTAAAAACAAAAAGCAACAGACGCTGGTGAGAGTGCAGAGAAATAGAAACACTTCTATGCTGTTGGTGGGAATGCAAGCTAGTTCAACCTCTATGGAAAACAGTGTGGCAATTCCTAAAAGAGCTAAAAATTGACCTTCCATATGACCCAGCAATCCCCCTTCTGGGAATATACCTGGAGGAACTTAAATCACTCTACAAAAAAGATACCCGCACATTCATGCTTATTGCAGCACTATTTACAATAGCAAAAACATGGAGCCAACCGTGCTGCCAATTGTAACTGGACTGGATAAGAGAAAAATGTGGTACATATACACGATGGAATATTATGCAGCCATAAAGAAGGACAAAATTATGGATGGACTTCACAGCAACTTGCATAATTTAGAGTCTATAATACTCAGTAATCTATCACAGAAACGAAAAACAGAGTACCAATGTGCTCACTTATAAGCGGACCCTGAACATTTACCATGATACTATAAGAAAGGCAATAGCAGGATACTGTTGGGGGAGCACACATAACATCAAAAAGGGTACTTGATCTCAAACCGGAGAAGTGGGGACCAAAGGGAGGCTAAACTTTACCTGTACATTGACTACTTGTATCCCTAATCCTGAATTGTACCCCACATCTTTAAAATAAAAGTAATTAAAACATTAGAATTTTCAAATACAGTGCCATAGAGTATGAATTAGGAAGGGATTGATTCAACTCAACAGTTCAATTACTAAAATTAATTAAGATTCAAACACTTGAGTGTTAAGAGCAAAGTCTTTTTATTGTTTAACACAAATCACAGAGTAATCACATTCCTTTCTTAAGATAAAGTTCTGAAACATTCAATCTTTTCTATTCTCTTTGGAAGTAACTTTATTACTACATTACACAGGCACAGCAGAGTAAAGTTCATTTCAATAGGTCTACCCACTCTACTTCAATTTAAATATGTTAATATGTTGAGGAATAAACAGCTTTGGCTGGAAAGTTTGCTCCAATTTTTAACCTTCATAACTCAAGCAAATTATAGTTCATCTCCTCTGGGTTACTTTTAGCTGGACAATGCAACCACTAATGATGCCCAGAGAGAGATATTATAATTACTTTTTACCATACTGTTTTTGCCATGGTTGTATATATTAATTTCTATTAGTCCACAGACATACTTCTGAAATTCATAACTATGTGGATATATTTTTCATCCTTTTCTGTTTATCAATTAGAAACATATTACAAAGGGGAAAGCATAAGTCATTATGAAGAAGGTAACCACTGCATTTTGAAGAATTAAGATTATTCAATTATTTAAGTCAATAAGCATTTTTCCAGTGCCAGCAATATAGTCTCTTTCAATTGTAACACAGCTGCGGTTTGGGCCTTACATTATACTTCAGCTAAGCAAAGGCATGGCTTTATTTTTAAGGTACTTAATTCAAAGGTTTCTTTCTATATAGTAAGAATTATTACATTAAAATATAAAGGCAGAAAAAAAAATCACTTATAACAAAACCTGTTTTCTTGGAAATAGTTTTTACAGCTTTGCACCCACAATGACTTAGTCACTTTGTAAAACAGCTTTCCAATCCAAAAGTTGTTAGTCCAAACAAAGAAATGTTTCTACTGCAAAAAAAAAAAAAAAAGCAATTACAATTTAAAGTGAGCAAAAATCCAACTGAAACTGCAGTATTCTGAGGCTTTGGGACTCAACTCAAAGGAAGTAGTCTCCAACGACACTGACAACAAAAATCAAGATGATCTTGGGCAGTGGAGAAAAGCAGAACTGAAGAGATGAGGTGATGTATCCAGAAGAGATGAGGCCATCAGCCACTTTTACCACAAAAATCTGAGGCAGCAGAGCTTGGTGGTATATGCTACATTGGTTCTCTCCTCTTGTTCCCTTACTTGGACTCATAAACCTCTTTAAGACATCATCCATCTCCTCCAGAACTAACTGAGAATTCAGGAGATGAATGGGGTGTAAGTTCAGAGATCCTGGTTTCAAGCAAAATCCTTATTAACAGAAAATAGGTGAGAGGAAGAAAAACAAAGAAATAAAGAAAGAAAATTATTTATAAACATATAAGTTTGGGGGAAAGTAGGGAAAGGGAAAGAGGAATGACAACTCCAGGAGACGTTACTGCAGGTACCAAGGACTTGACTGATAGGTGGGAAAGTAAAGTTGCCTACCAGTCCACAGATCAGTGAGCACCCCCTTTTCCACACTTTACACCCCAGAGCTAGGATACGGACAAGTCTAGCAGCCAGATGATGGTTTCAATTTCTCTAACAAAACTAAACCAGTAAGTAAAAATCTTATTTGCAACTAACCACTCAAATTAAATTTGTATTTAGACAGATAATTCCTGAAACATCTTACAAATAAAAGCCACAAAAATATCATATTTATATTCACCTGCCCATTCACCTAAACATTTTTCTGAGCGTCCAATGAGTAAACGCCAAGGAAATCAGACACAGCTTTCACCTTCACATAGTTGACAGTCTGGCACAGAAAGTAAGATATGCTAAAACACAAAAACAAACAAACAAAAACACATCCAGATGGGAGACGTGAAATTTTAAAAAGTGTGAAAAGTGATCTTGTATCAAGTTTGGCAGAGAATTGGGTTATACATCTCCAAGAAGGATGAGAAACAAGAAACGGGGTTCAAAAAACCACCCATGAGAATAGCAGCAAACACGAAGAAAAGGCTTT
The DNA here is from genome assembly GCA_963574415.1 of Tarsius wallacei. Lineage (NCBI taxonomy): Eukaryota > Metazoa > Chordata > Mammalia > Primates > Tarsiidae > Tarsius > Tarsius wallacei. The sequence continues at coordinate 27,873 of CAUYQG010157832.1, read as the reverse complement.
AAATGTTATATAATTCAATCTTCATAACGACCCTATGAGGCAGGTACGATTTTCCCCATTTACCAAGAAGGAAAAGTTGAGAGAGGTTAAGAGACGTAACCTGTGTGCTTAAAGTGGCACAACTTTTAAGAGGCAGAGTTGGGATTTGAATCCAGGTACCCTGTCTTACCTCTGTTTTGCCGAATATAAAAATAAAAATATTGTTACTAGCACAACGCTGTGTGTTGCAGATCCATAATCTGCACAATCTGGGTAATTTCGTTCATTTTCTTTGAATACTCACATCTCAATAATTTACAAACGGAAAAAACAAGACTCAGAGAAACACTCCCAACATTATACAAATTACAAGGTAGTACAGTCGGGATTCAAACCCAGATGGCTCAGATTCCCTAATGGAAATGATGGCTCTTTTAACAACCGAACCTAGGCTCTCTCTTTACCCTTAACCAAGTCAATCCCCAATCTTCCGACGGACCGCCAGCACCACCCACTCCAGCCTCGAGCCTCCGAGACACGCTTGTTCAGGCGGCGTTCCACCGCCCCCAACCTCCCGGCTCCCGGACCACCCCGGCCCGGACCCGGCAAGGCTCTCACCGGGCGGGAGTCGGGGGACCCTCGCAATCTTGCTGGTAATCTCTGCCGTGAGCACCGCGAAGTCCTGCTCGTAGCCTTCGAAGTCGGACGACATGGCGACTCCGAAGTGACTGGGCCAAGCCAAAGCCTAGGTCAGGACAGGGGCCTCGCGGGGCGGGAGGACCGCGGTTTAGGCACCCCGGGAGTGCCCTCGAGAGCAGAGCAGAGAACTAGGGACAGCTCCCAACTCAGCCGCTTCCTGGTTGTCCGTCACAATCTCGGTCCTCCGGAAATTGCGCTGCGTGCGCGTTTTGTTTTCCGCTCCGTCTTCAAGATTAAGAAGTTTGGTAAGGAAAAGCGTCGCGATCAGTGCCCCCAAAAGCCTGTGATAATATGCGTGTTCTGGGGGATCACTAAAGCACGTTTTCCTTTCTGTGTTCCGGGAAACGGCTCCGGCTTTCCAAACTACTGGCCACTGAGGCTTGCTTCCCGAGGGAAGTTTAGTGCCACGAGCCTCCGGAAGTAGCTGTAACGGAGACTGCGCAGGGGACCTGAGCGGGAGAGTCGCTACGAGGGTGCTACCGGAGAGAGACATGGGTCGCAACCGGTCCCGCATTCCCGCCTACCGCGACCAGGATTTGCTTTCTGCTTGCCCTGGACTGAGGTGCCCATGACGGAGTCATCCGGGGAAGAGAAAGTCTGTTCCGGGTGAGCCCAGGTCGCCCCAGATATGCGATGGCTGTGGAGCGGGCACCAGGGACCAGACTGAGGTGGGAGTCAAGGCAGGAAATGTGACAAGTTGGTGACATTCTTCCCATCAGAGTTGGGCCAGGGTCTCCTGAACGTTGAGACCAACCCTCAACCCTCCCTTACTAGAATGTTTCTTCCCTGCGTGAATGTTTATTTCTAAGCAGTCAGCTCCGTAACACGGGCGAGAAACTGAGGCACAAGGCAGCGGCATCTGTTGCGTGGGAATCTCTGTTACCCATGTATCTCAGATCTTCTTCCCTCGTCTTTCTGGCTCTCGCCGTTCTGTGCCCGCACCCCCACCCCCCCGCCCCTTTTCCCGGAGCCGATTCCTCTTTTTTATTCCTCAAACCTTCTCATTCAAGTCCCTACTCATATACTCTTTTAGGCTTGATTTCACATTCACACCCTCTGTCTCCCTGTCCTCTTCTCCTTCCCTTGCACTCTCTGTTTGCTTTCACTCTCGCTCCTTTCTCTTTGGCCCAGATAGACTGTTCTGCTTGTGTTTTAGGGATAACTGCTGGCAAATGTCGTAGTCCATGTCTGACTCACAGTTGATTTAATTTAAGGCTCCATAAGAGGCAACTTAGACCTCTGTATAGAGAGGTCGATGACTTGGCTTCTGTTCTGGGTTCATCTGTTACTTGTGACCTTGGTCTAATCACTTAGCCTCTCTAAGCCCATTTCCGTTCTATGATGAAGGAAACTAGATCAATTCTAAGGCACTGATTCACACCTCTAAAATTGTCTTCTGAGATCATTCACAAAACATTGGATAGTGACAGTCCCCTGACAAAGGTGAAAAGGAAGGAGTAAAAAATGTTTTAGAATCATGTAACTGAAGTACATGCCATTCAAACTTGAACCATATTTTGGATAAGTCAAAGTTTTTTTTTTTGATACTTGACAAGATACTCATCCCAAGGTAGTGCATTCAGGAGATATTTTTGTTCAGGTTCTTATTGATGTTAACAGATGCAGTATATAATAAAATTTTTGAACTTTCCCATTTTATTTTTTAGGTTGAGTTCCAAACCAAGATACTGGAGTCTCCTAGTTAAGATAAAGAGCTTTGAGTGCTTAACAGTGAAAATGCCACAATCTGTATTAATATTTCACAACTTGAAGGCATGACAGTTAAAGAACACACATGGACTTGTGGCTCATGGAAATGTATGCACAGAAAAAAGAAATCTATAATTATTTAAAAGTAGGAAGGCATTCTTCCTCGCCAAAATGGGTACCTTCTGCTCAGTTATCAAGTTTGAAAATCTCCAAGAATTAAAGAGACTGTGTCACTGGGGTCCCATCATAGCCCTTGGTGTTATAGCAATATGTTCTACAATGGCCATGATTGACTCTGTATTGTGGTATTGGCCTTTACATACAACTGGAGGAAGTGTGAATTTCATCATGTTGATAAATTGGACTGTCATGATTCTTTATAATTACTTCAATGCCATGTTTGTCGGTCCTGGCCTTGTCCCTCTGGGGTGGAAACCGGTAAGAAAAATTTCTTAAGATGATGCACTCTGATGATAATCATACATTTAGTTTTCAAATACAACCTGCTGTTTATCCTAGTAGAGACTATGTGTATTACTTTAATCACTGATCGTTTATGCCTAGAGACTTTATTTCATATTTGTTTAAAAATATTAATCCAAATTAGCATTTTCCAAAGCAATTTCACTGACTATTTTCCCTGCATTTGATAAAAATGGAGGTGGAATGTGGGATGGGTCCATAGTCAAAGGTTTAGGAAACACTGCATACCATACACAATGTGGTTTGGCTATAGGACCTTTTTTCCATATAACATATTAATATCCTTCAAAACTAAGAGAAACACTTTAGAAACTGTTGGTTTCAATGAGAAAGTTTAAAAATCATTGCAGTGAAATTACAACGTTGGAAAGTATAGTGTGAATCAATTTGTGGCTTCTTAAAAATTGTCAAAAGTTTATGTTTATGAATGTCCATGTCCTCTGACTTCACCAGGTTGCTTGTTAGAAATGCAGAATCTTGGGTTCCACACCAGACTTACCGAATTGGAATCTTTGTTTTCAAAGTTTAATAATGATTATTAGATATGTTAAAGTTTGGGAAACACTGGTGTATATTGTGTGTTGTGTACTATTCAAAATGGGTGCAGAGATGGGCAAGAAACAATTGATGTTCTGAAAAAGCTTATTACCTAAGAAACTGATGCACTTGTGCAAATAAATAAACTATAAAGTAGAATGCGGTAAGTGCTGTTGAAGTTAGAACTTGAGTATTTTCAGCTGGAGACCTAAGGGAGCAGTGGGAATTTCCACAGGAGATGGGGAAGAGAGCATTTCCGGTTGAGAAATGGTGGGAACAGATTCTAAAACTGGACAATCCTGTGTGACTGGAAAAAAGATTATGTAGTCCAGAGAAGGCTGAAACAAAGTCAGATCATGGAATGTCTCAAATATGTGAGGAATTGTTGGACCCTAGGGAGTTTTTAGAGGTTTTCAGGCAGAGCTCTGACATAGAGTTGTGTTATAGGAATATTATTCTGACAATACATGGTTTAGATTAGAAACAAACTACAGGCCAGGGGTGGTGGCTCATGTCTGCAATCGCAGCACTTTGGGAGGTAGAGGCAAGAGGATTGCCTGAGCCTGTGGGTTTGAGACCAGCCTGGGCAACCTGGCAAGACCTCATCTCTACAATAAATCAAAAAATTAGCTGGGCATGGTGGCATACGCCTGTAGTTCCAGCTAATTGGAAGATTGAGGCGGAAGGATCACCTGAGCCCAGCAAGTGGAGGCTGCGGTGGCCGTGAGTGTGCCACTCCACTCAGCCTGGACAATAGAGTGAAACTCCAACTCAAAAAAAAAAAAAGGAACTCTTCAGCCTGGGCAACAGAGTGAGAGACTCCAACTCCAAAAAAAAAAAAAGAAGAAGAAGAGGAGAAGAAACTACAGTTAATGAAACTAGTTAAGAAGTGATTAAAATGGCCCAAGAAAGGGGAGGTTACTAGGATAACATCAAGGAGGGAGTCGATTTTGAAAGAGTATCAAGTCATGCTTGAATCCCCACTCTAAAATACCTGTGAAGTTGTCAGCTGCATTTTTCTGAACTCCTCCCAGTCTACTGAGATTTGGGTAAGTAGATCCAACTAGTGATGTTGAATTTGGGTGGAGCATGAGGAAGGTCTCTTTGCACTTAGGGTTAGGGTTAGGGTAGGTGATCTCACAGGTCACTTACCAGCAACTCGACTGTACTGTTTTACGAAATAGTGAAAAAGGAATCATTTCATATTTAATAGCTTTGGAACTAATTATTTTATTGCAATGATATTTGGCTTACAATGACATTTTGGACATTGAGAAACTTATGACAAAAATCAAAATTTTATATCTTATTTTTCTATTGCATAGTAATGTGTGAAATGGTCACAGACATGCATTGCAGGTTCATTGATACATGTTGTGCAATAATAATTTGTTTGACATCTTCCACCTGATGTTTTTCTATTCAGGCAGACAATGCAGTCTCATTTTCTTCCTCCCACAGTAATAGTAGGTAATTTATTGTTCAGCCTGTTGTTCACAGATGATGTGAAAGAACTCACCGGCGATTGCTAAAAACCACTTCTCAACTGATCGATCAGAAGCTTGACAAATTTCAAATGGAACATAGGATTTTTCATTGTTTTTGAATGGAAAACTTCAAGGAAACATACATTTTTTATAAATTTGTGCTTGCATAAGTTTGTCCTGTATAATCACTAGCAATCTCTTTATGTCCAAGTGGTTTGCTAAATTGACGATGTCTCGTCAGAGGGCACATCCGAGTGCAAGGGGTTTAAAAAAAATCACTTCTAAGTAATTGAGAAAGTGATGCTGCTCTTGCCAGAAATTTGTTATTTAAAAATATTTTGGTCACATGAAATGATGGAAATGTAAGTTAAGATTCTATCCCTCCTCTATCTCTCTCCCATAAAAGAAAATCATACCATAGGAAAGCCTTTATTCACCCTTTACTTGAGTTCATATATCTGATGTATCCTTGTTTCTATTTTGCTGCCAAGGAAAATTCTCAGGATACTATGTACCTCCAGTATTGTAAAGTCTGCCAGGCATACAAGGCGCCACGTTCACATCACTGCAGAAAGTGTAACAGGTATCTTTCTTGTTGTTTTGGGGGGACTGATCAGCTTTATTCCTGGTCTTTTTGTTGTTGTTGTTCTTTCTACTGTATCAATTCTAATTTTATTCTCTGCAAGGTCACTGCTTTATAAAAAATATTGTGAAAATACCTATGTTCATAATTTTCATTTTAAACTTAAATTCCCAATCTAAATGATAAATAAATTTCATTATTTTTTGTTACATGTGAAAAGGTTTTTCTAGAAAAATACACTTACTTTGCCTCTTGCCCTGCAAGAGCAGGTAAAAAGTTATGTCTTCAGTTTGTTTCCATACATCAGGATTAATTGTGTTTGTCAGTTGTCATGTTAACTAACTTTAGAATTATTCCAAGTCCAATTTATAAAAGAGACCTACTTTTCCCATTATTTATTGACAAACATTTACACTTCATACAAATCTGATAAATAAATCCAGGTTCCTATATTCACAAGCATTTTAATATAAAAAACTTAGTGGGGCAGCTGGGTGCAGGGGCTCATGCCTATATCTTAGTCAGCACTTTGAGAGGCCGAGATGAGAGGATTGCCTGAGCCCACAGGTTCAAGACCAGCCTGGGCAATTTGGCGAGACATCATCTCCACAATAAATCAAAAAATTAGCTGGGTGTGGTGGTGCATGCCTGTAGTTCCTGCTTCTTGGAAGGCTGAGGTGGAAGAATTGCCTGAGCCTAGCAGGTCGAGTCTGCGGTGGCCGTGAGTGTGCCCCTGCACTCCAGCCTGGGCAGCAGAGTGAGACTCAACTCAAAAAAACAAAAGACAACTTAATGGGAAAACAACAGAGAATATACTGAATTACTATTCAAAATATAAAATAAGCTTTTTTTTTTTTTTTTTTGGAAATCAGCTAAGACCTTTTTTTCGAACAGCTATATCCACTGGTTGACAAGTTTAGAGAACCACTGAAGGCAAATAAAGTTTGGCTTGATGCCAGGGCATTTTCATCTAGCAACAATAAGGAAGAGAAACACAGTAAGACTTTGTTTATTATACCACATCCTACATTCTGAAATTAGCTTGCTTAGTTAAGAGATTCCATATCTAAAGGAAACTATGAAAACAGGATAGAAGGAAATTAAAAATGTCTGTTTAGATCCATCAATCCCAGTGGAGATTCATGAATGATTTGGTGAACCTTTGTTGTAGTTCACTTCAGTCACAGTGTTTCCAAACTAGAAGAAGAAAACCAGGAACTATGCTTATTTCTTTATAATGAACCTCTCAGTGGCCCCCTGACTTCTTTAAACAAACTCACTTGTAGGTAACATCTTTTCCTCAGAAACTGTTACAAAACCTGCCCTTTCTTGTGCTGTTTAGAATTTAAGAGGAGTCACTGTTCATAATTGCTCATAAAGATTTTTCTTTCTGTTCCGTGAAGTATAATTCCCCTGTGACTCATGGACATGCTGGATTCCTGTTTGCTTGACCTTTTGAAGACCAATGTTATTTAAAGCAGACAGAATTTTCTGCCTCATGTTTTGTGTAAATTTTTCTTGCTAGATGTGTGATGAAGATGGACCATCATTGTCCTTGGATCAACAACTGTTGCGGTTACCAAAATCATGCTTCGTTTACACTGTTTCTTCTTTTAGCACCACTGGGTTGTATCCATGCTGCTTTTATTTTTGTTATGACTATGTATACACAGCTTTATAATCGGGTAAGTGAAAATATTTGTTATGAAATCATTCATGCCAGGTTAAATGGTAGTTATCAAAACTATTTAAGAAGTTTTTTTAGAGTTAAGCTTTCCATGATTTAGGTGGGGATTTAGAACTTTGTTTTACCATTATATGGGTTCCTTTAAAAAAAAATTAAGACTTAGTCTTTAAGGTGAGAAAAGATGATTTTGTTCTGGAAACTTACCTTACATGCTCTGGTTGAAGTGATAATTATTTTAGTGCTGTATATAAAATTTATTAGACTTCAGACATAATAGTTATGATAAGAATAGTAAGTAAAAAAGAGCAAGAAAAGAAGACAACAAAGTCCTTCAGTTTTCATCCAATTCATATAGCAAGTTGTAGTTGTTTTGTTCATTTCTGACTCCATGCCCCAGAAGGTAGCTCATGCAACAGATGCACACCCTAAATTATAAATAGATTAGACCAGTCACAGATTGAGTGGTTTCTGGACAAATGGTCATGAGATGAAATTCAGGAGTCACAAATAAAACTCCCTAAAGTGGCCTGGAAAGTAATTGAGGGACACAGACCTGACAAGACCTTGGCAAACTGGAGAGTACATGTCCTTCATGGAGAGGACAATCCATATTTGATAAAACAGTTTGTGGTATTTTGAAATCCTAGCCCAGTAATGCTAGATCTTTCAGTGTTTCAAGAATAATCAGAAAAATCTGGATTTTTTAAAATGTGAAATCTTCTGATTTTAAAATATTGACACCTAACTTTTAAATATTTTAAAACATTATGCAGGCCAGATAGTACACATCTGCGGGCCATATTTGACCTGCATTTTATCAGTTTTTAACCACTGTGAAACATGAGGGAAGAAACAACTGATTCTAGGCTACACTTGTTTCTGTGGTAGAATACTGTAGTGTAGAATAACAAGAAGAGAGGAGCCACAGTTACCATTTAGATTGGTCCTAATGTTGTTTATGCATATTAATGTTTGTGGGGTCTACCTGACACTTGTTGAGGAAACAAAAAAGTAACATTTGAGAAAACTAAGAATGATATCAAGCACATCAGTCTGAGCTCAAGCTATGATATTAATTAAAAACAGCTACGTTGCTTTATTTGCTTTGGCCACAGTAAGTTGTCATCTTTTCTATGAAGTTGTTTTAAGTGTTACAGTAGAGTCTGACCAGTTGCTACAACCAAGTATTCTGAGTGCATGCTGTTGCTGTTGTTTATAGCTCTCCTTTGGGTGGAACACAGTAAGGATTGACATGAATGCAGCCCAGAGAGATCCTCTTCCTATTTTTCCATTTGGATTAGCTGCATTTGCTGCCACCTTGTTTGCCTTGGGATTAGCTTTAGGAACAACCATAGCTGTTGGGATGTTGTTTTTTATCCAGGTAAGTTTCTCAGTTACTTCTCGCTAAAAGTTGTCAAGTTGTTGGGGCTGACTGTAATGAGAAAGAGATATCTAAGTATGCAGTAGGAAATGGAAATTATTTTTGCTTATTCAATCTAGGTAACTAATTTAAACTTCTCTGTATTCATCAGATAATTTCAAGGTAGTTTTGCCAGAATTTCTAGGTAATCAATTTAATTTATAGAATGTTAACTTCGAGTTATATAACATTTTACAGTTGAGAAAGCTCTTCCCGCCTTTGCAATCTCTCTTGCTCTTCACGTCAGCTCCAAGAGACTGTTATTCCTTTCCCTTCCTTACAGAGGAATAATTGATTCTCAAAAAGGTTAAGTGACTTACCCATTGTGACCTATTCATGTACTTAGTAAACATCATTGTTAATGCTATTTTATAATAGTATACATAAGAATAGTAGTAATCATAATAATATAGCTAACATTTATTGAGCACTTCTTATGTTCAAGGCACTGTTTTAGGCACTGTACATGTATTAGCTCATTGAATCTCTATGATAGCCCTATGATGTAGATGCTATTTAATACTTACTCTGGGATGAATCACTCTGCTAATTTCTGAGGCCACAATAATGAAAATAAAGACGTTACGGTCCTTAGGGAACTGACAACTGGTAGCAAACAGTTAACTAATACAGGGCCATGTGTATATCTTAAATTTATATACAAAGTACTATGAGAGCACAGAGAGAGAAGACTTCACTCTGAAAGTACCAAAAGCAGTTCTTATGACTTACTGTATTCACCTAATTAATTTTGTTCACTGAAGACCCACTGTGGGCTAGGTATTGTGCTAGGCATTTCCAATATAGTGAGGACTCCTAGTCCAGGACTGTTTCTCCCCTGCCACACAGTCTCTGAAGACACAACCAGACTTCAAGGGAACTCTTGCTTTTAAACTAAACTAGCTTTGCTTATACTTAATGTCTTCTACTAGACTGGGACCAAATTCTTTAAAAATTTTCTCCAGGCCGGGATTACAGGTGACTCAGCCTGTAATCCCGCGCTTTGGGAGGCCGAGGTGAGTGAATTGCCTGAGCCCACGGGTTTGAGACCCGCCTGGGCAACTTGGCGAGACCTCATCTCTACAATAAATCGAAAAAATTAGCCAGGCGTGTTAGCGCATGCCTGTAGTTTCAGCTACTTGGAAGGCTGAGGCGGAAGGATTGCCAGAGCCCAGCAGGTCAAGGCTGCAGTGGCTGGGAGCAGCCACTACACTCTAGTCTGGGCGACTGAGTGAGACTCCAACTCAAAAAAAAAAAAAAAAATTTTTCTCCAATGTCTGTAATGAGGAATCGTATTAGAAATAAACTAAGATCCTGTTGTATAAAAACTTATGTGGAATCAGTCATATCTAGGAAAATTGAATGATAGAATAAAGACTGAATACATTATATTTTTAAGGCAAGCAGAATATTGAGGTTGACTGGAATGAGTCACTATTACTTGTCATAAGTAGATCAAACATAACTTTAAAGTTAATTAAAAATGGCAATTAAAGTTTTTAAGAATGAAATACACATAAGCACTGATTAAATGAATTAAGTCAATATTTTATTAATACTCTGAACCCCTTGTTCTGAAGATAGTACTTAAGACATGAATTTTTATTAAAATATTACATTTAGATTTGATTACAGATTGGTATAATCACTTTTGTGGAGAGGCATTATAGTGCATTGGTTAAGAACAAGGACATTAGAGTCAGATGACCACGTGCTAACTGTGTTACTTAACCTCTTTTACCCTTGGTATCTTTGTCTATAGAGTAGAATAATAAAAGCTATCTTGTAGGGTTATTAGGACTGTAATAATTTTTTTAAAACCAAAGTCTCATTTTATCATTTAATTTCCAGATGAAAATAATTCTTAGAAACAAAACTTCTATTGAATCATGGATTGAAGAGAAGGTAAATTTTATAATTATTTTCTCAATATTAAAGTACTGATGAGCTAATAGATCAGATTAACTAGTAAGAACCTGAAAATGAAAACTTAGCTATCAAATGGCTTCCTTAAATTATTGATTTGCAACATAAAAGGTGACTATAGGAAACATTTTGATTTATTTTAATATAGTTTAATATAGTTTCCACAGAAGTATGCTTCTCATATATCCTGGTGACTGAAGAGGTATGAGTCACACATTAAAACCGTCTGGCCGTTCTCCCTCAGAATAGAGGAGAAGGCAGCCCCTTTGGAACAACTTCTATCAGGGTGCCATCAAATTTTTCTTAGTTTTGGATGTTAGATAAGGTTCATAACGTTAAGCTTGTCATAGACCTCACAACTTCCAATACGTGTTTCACACTGTTCATCACGATTCTAATGTAAGGATTATATCTGGCAATTCTGCTCCCTGCTTAAAACATCTCAGAGCTTCACCCTCACTTTGGCAGGGGTTGAAACCCAAATGCTTGCAGGGTTCAGGCAGGTAACCTAAATGAGGGAGTAAACCAAATACCAAAGAGCTGCCTAACAGACTAAGCTGATTGTTGCCGCAGGGGAATAGCCACCTAGTATTATGGTATCTTCTCTTTTTTTTTCCCCAAGACCTGGGTTTCTGTGAGATCTCCTCTTAGTTTTTGAATGTTAGCAAATAATTCAAATTAAAAGCAAAAGAACCTTTGTGAGTCAAATAAAACACATCTATAGGACATAATTTAGCCCCTTGGCAGTTTGTGAACTTTAATTTACAGAAGCTGTCTCCAAACTTTTTGGTCTCAGGATCCTTTTACAGTCTCAAAAATTGCTAAGGGCACTAAACAGCTTATGTTTATATATATATATATATACATATATATATATATAAATCAATTGATATTTGCCATATTTTCTGAGAGAATTTTTGAAGATTATTTTATTTAAAAATACAAATAAACCTGTTATATATTAATAAAAATAGTATTTTAATGAAAACTAATTACACATTCCAAATTTAAAATAGGGAGAATTCTTTTATATTTTTACAAATCTCTTTAATATATGACTTAACAGAATGCAGCCAGATTCTCACATCTTCTTCTGCATTCAATCTGTTGAAATATTTTTCTTTGATTGAAGTACATGAAGAAAATCCAGTCTTACACAGATAAGTAAGTAGAAAGAGGTGGAGTGTTTTAATAGCCTTTTAGATGAGTGGCTATTCTTCGATATTATGTTAAAACTTGACAGGTGATATTTCTTTCCAGTAAACTTTTTATACTCTTTTACATTAAATTCTATCAGTCTGTCTTACTCCTTGAATGGATCTTTTACCAGTACATGGTTTTATATAACATCAGGCGTTGGTCATTTGGAAAATATTGGTTTACTAGGTTATGTTGATTTTCTAAACATTAACACCTTTCAATATAAAATATCTAAAAATTACATTCACTTATATCACTATCAATTTTTTGAGAAAAGTCTTTAAAGTATTGGGAAAACTGTCAGGCTCATAGTGGTAGATACAAGTTTTCTAAAATTCTAATTTTCACTTAAAAATCTTAAATTTCTCACTGGTAACAAATACTGTAAGTTACGTCCTTTGAAATGACAGTCTGACTTTGTTCACTTTTTTAAAAATGTCTACCAAATACTGATGTCTGAATAACCTTAGTTTGTCTGTTACATTTCTCATTTTTGCAAGTAAACATACATGAAAAAAAAGCCTACTATATACCTATTTTTAGCTCACAGCTCAACAACTGTTTTCCTTGAGATAACCATTCTACTGGGGCATTCTTTATGTATACTTCTCAGTTTGTCACACAGAATATTAAAAGTAAAGTACACCTACTTGAGAGTTGTGATTTAACAAATATAATTTTTAGTGCTTCATCAAGAACTTCTTACATGAAATTGTTGGTTTTTTTTTTAACTCTAAGTATATTTTGGTAAAGAATAGAATGACTACTAATACAGATTGGTGTCACTGCCTTGGTTCCTGCTAAGATGCCAACAGTCTTATTCATTATTGCAAATGTCAACACAATGAAAAAGCAAATAATATCTTAGTGTTATTATGAAAATAACTGGACCTTCTTGGAGACTCAAAGTGGTCTACAAAGCATGCTTTGAGAGCCAGTGGTATACAGTTTGAGTCCAAGCTCCTTGGCTTAGACATAGTAAAATCTTTCATGGCTTCTTTTTATCTGTTTCTCCAACCTCTTTTCCACCCTTCTCCACCTCATCTCACACTTGAGACCAAATTATTCAGAGTTTGTACATTGTATACTTCTGTTTCTTTGCACATGTTCCCTTTGCCTAGAACACTCTTCTTTCTTGTTGCCTGATCTCTTGCCCCTCAAGACTTAGTTGAGATATCATTTCCTCCAAGGAATCTTGTTTGATGCTCCCTAGACTTGGCTGAGTACTTTTTGTTGCCTTGTTCTCCTATCCCATGGCTTCTACTGCACAACCTCTCATCTTTTAACACACAATATTGATAGAATCCCAGCATCACTGAATGCTTCTTTTAGGTAAAGACATCTTAGCTATTTTGTAAGCTATTCTCCTGTTTACCAGTTTTTCTTTGTAAATAGCCTAGATCTCTGTTCTTTGAAATTCAGTACATTTTGAAGACTCTGAAGCTTTGTTATAAAAAGGGAAAAGGAATTACCCTTTACTGTCTGGGTGAGGATGGATTTATATAATTTAACAGATTCATGTGTGTTTAACAACTGGGCAATTATTTTCCTAAATAATTAACATTAATATCACTTCATAACTGCAAGAAGATTTTCCATAAAATACTGTCCCTTAATAATAAAATATTTCAAAGTATCATTTCTAGTAGATAATAAATATATTGACATTAGATTCACTGTTTTTTCACTCATGACCAACACTGTTTATTAAAAAGTGCCATACTACATCTAGAATTATTTTAGAACTGATTGCTGAGTAAAAAAATTAAATTAATGATCATATTAAATTTATAGTAAATTTAGAGAAATTACTAGATACTAAAGTCTATACAAAATAAGTCAATGGTGTGCACACTTATTATTGGAATAATGTATCTTTGTACCACTAGGTGTCAGTAGAACTTACGAAATCCAAAGCTAGTTTATTTACTTGCGTTAAAGCTAAAAATTCAAATGCCTGGGGTATAATTTATACAAGCTAAGTATTTATATATATGCACATATAAATGCATATATAAGCAAGTATGTATGTATGTATAATGGTATAATGAAATGAAAGAAGATCTCCTGTACATTCCTGCTAGCTTTAAAAAAATTTTTTTTTAAATAAAACAACATCCTTGTTACATCTTTCCTGGCCATTCTCACAGCTGTCACTGCCACTCAGGTTACAACTGTTGCATTCTGGTACATCCCACACAACAGTTTTATTCTGAATAAGACAGTTCCACCCTTAATAAATGCTTACTTTCTCCTGAGTCTGTTTATTAGCATTCTTTCTACGTATTTGGATTTTTTTGTGTGCTGCTGAACAATCAGGAGTATAGTATTGAGAATTTTTTTTTTTTTTTTTTTAATGAGATGAAGTTAGCTAACTTTCTTTTTCTTTTTCTTTTTTTTTTTTTTTTTTGAGTTGGAGTCTCACTCTGTCGCCCAGGCTGGAGTGCAGTGGCAAGCTCACGTCTACCGCAGCCTCGACCTGCTGGGCTCAGGCGATCCTTTTGCCTCACCCTTCCAAGTAGTTGGAACTGCAAGCACACACCAAAACGTATGGCTAAATTTTTGATTTATTGTAGAGACTAGGTCTCGCCAATTTGCCCAGTCTGGTCTCGAACCCATGGTCTCAGGCAATCCTCTCACCTCCCACACCTGGCCTAGCTAACCCTTTTAATACGCGTTTGTGAATGCTTATTCCTAAAGAAGCCCTATCGCTATTTTCTGGGTGATCACATATGAGGTTGGTATTTTGTGTCATACTCTTTCTGTACTGTGATAAAGTTGTCTATCTTTTCTGTGTACAATAACTTTACAAGGAGGAAATATTTTTTATGAATAATGCAAGTTTGAGAAATAAGTGTTCACAATAATGTATTACTGAAAACCACTTAAGACAGAGGCATTTGCCATCTTTTATTTTTGTTACCCACAGGCTAAAGATCGAATTCAATATTATCAACTAGATGAAGTCTTTGTTTTTCCTTATGATATGGGAAGTAGATGGAGAAACTTTAAACAGGTATTTACGTGGTCAGGGGTCCCTGAAGGAGATGGACTGGAGTGGCCAATAAGAGAAGACTGTCACCCGTACAGCTTAACTGTGAGTTTTTTTTTCCAAATGACATCCTTTCTTTTTGCCTCACCTTCTTTCCCTTAATTTCCCCTTAACTCAGGTGACATTATATAGTAAAATAGTAATACGAATGTTTTCACTATGTCAAAATAAATCTAAGTTCATAATCCTAAAACACTCCTTGTATAATGTCTCTTCGTTTATTTAAATCTCTTCTTAACCTCTACACCTGTGAAATGAAGTCCTGATTCTTTAACACAGTTTCAAAAACCTGACCAAAAATTATCTTCCAACTTATGGTGTTAGATGAATTCCTTACACATTCCTGCCACCTAACTTTGCCCACAATTTTGGCACTAATCATATACTACTGTATGGTAGCTTATGAAATCTCATACTTCTATTTAATTCTTGTGTCTTATATCTATAGCTTAACTTGACAAGTTTCTAGGACAGAGACCATGTATTATCTTTATTTCTCCTACTTTGGCGAATAGAGTACTTTTTAATAGTTGCTAAGTCAAAAAAAAGTGAGTTAGCCTGATGACTTTTATTCATTCATTTAGCTTCATTGTTAAATGTTCTTCATTGTCCCTTTGTATTTTGTCTGCTGTATCTCTCAAGAATCAGTGAATATCAGTTCTTCACTGTAGGTACTAGCCTGGAAGCTCCATGAGGACAGAGACTATATCTCCCTGATCCCTGGGCCACAGTGGACACTGTGGGAATATACATAGGTGGAGATAGTAAAGAGTGAATGCTGAGAAGTCTCACTGTTAATCCTTGGTTCTTAGTCATAGGGCCTTCTTTCCATGCTAAAACAACCTATGGCCTTTTAGTCATCTGCCATTTGAAATGCTGGAAAATTGGGGGCTTTTTATGTCACTGTGATAGTAGATGACGAAAGCTACTTTTCAACATTGGGACAAGAGACTTAATTTTTTCTTTTATATCTTCCAAACAGATAGAACAGTTAAAACAAAAAGCAGATAAGCGAGTCAGAAGCGTAAGTAATTCTTTTGTGATGATACTAGTTTTTTTTTCCATCAGTCTCTATACTTCTGCATAGTTTTAATTGCCTTTGACTAGAAGCCAGCTGTTGGCTTTTACTAAATAATATTCATGTTGAAATTTGATATTGTTTACTTTTGTTTTTATTTCAATCGTTTGGACTGAAGGTTTGAAAGGAATTTGTCAATTTATATTGCCAACACAGAAAAATAATTATCCTCAATATAGCTTGTTAATATGAAGCCCATCCATAAAACTGTGTTGCTGGATACAGTAGCCACATGTGGCTATTTTATTCAAATTAAATTAAATTGAAATTCAGTTTCTTGGTTGCACTAACCACGTTATAAGTGCTCAGTAGCTACAGTGTGTAGTACTTGCATTGGATATTGCAGATACAGAATATTTTCATCACTGCAGAAAGTTTTAGTCAGCTCTGCTCTAGCATTTAATTCTTAGCTACATGCTTGAAATGAGAAGTACGAAAAGCCCTGAGAACTAGAAACATCAGCTGCTTCCTATAAATGAACTGGGTGGATGGGGAACTGGAGGGATATTTTGGATCTACCTTTAAAACTTTAAATTCAAATTTGAAAGAACTCAAATATCATGGGTAAATATTCAAAATATTCTTCTGATACCTTTTGATAGGTTCGCTATAAAGTAATAGAAGATTATAGTGGTGCCTGCTGTCCTTTGAATAAAGGAATCAAAACCTTCTTCACAAGTCCCTGTACTGAAGAGCCTCGAATACAGTTACAAAAAGGGGAGTTCATTTTAGCCACAAGAGGTTTACGGTAAGTAACAGGGAGTACTGCATTTCTTCTTTAGTGACAAAATTGACATCTAGCCTTAAAAATAAAAATTAATGTTAATCTTTTAAATATTTCAGATACTGGTTATATGGAGACAAAATTCTTGATGATTCCTCTGTAGAAGGTATGGAAATAGAAGGACATTTTTAAAGGACAAGACTGCTAGTAGTAATTCCAAATTGTTTAAGAATAATATGTATAAATAATCACATGCCAGATGGATTACGGGAACTGCATAAAAGGGTACATCATTGAGCAAAAAAAAAAAAAAAACTCTTTATATGTTTTTCCATAGCACTTGTATTTATCAGTCTTTTTAATGATAGCTAACGTTTGAGCTCATACTTAACTATGTGACAGGTACATGTATAAGTGCTTCACTTATAGTATTAAAGTTCCCAGAAGAACTCTGAGGTAGGTACTATCGTTTACATTTTACTGGTGAGGGAACTGAAGCACAGAGAGGCTAAGCTGCTTGACTGTAGCCACATACTAGAAACAGGTAGAGCCAGGGATCAAACCCAAGCGGTCCAACTCCGCATTCTGTGCACTAAACCCTTATGCCATTTGCTCCCCCTTTGAATGAGCATTTATTTTGTTATTATAAAAACTAGAGGGATGGCGGTTTCTTTTGCTCATGCCAAGTCTGGCATGTCTCCTTTTTTTTCCTCCCTTCTTTCTCTAATAAACTTTGTTTGGAAACTTAAAAAAAAAAAAAACCAAAAAACTAGTGGGATTAAAAATCTCTTTTTTGTTTTTAATTAAATTTTGAATTTAGAATTAAGTCTTAAACCACATTAACCCCCTTCCCAGATAATAGAATTCGGGAAATATCTGTTTTCTAGCTTGTTGGGAACATTTAAAAAATCTTATTTTTATTCCCTCAGCTGTGCTTATAAGAGACAGTAAAGGGGGGGGAAGTCAAAGTAAAAGCTTATTAATTGAAGTAACAGAACTTATGGTCTCAGAAATGTTACTACTGTACATCTGACTGACTATTTCGCCTCAATTTCATTTTCTCCCTCAGGTGTTTCGAGAATAAGAGGATGGTTCCCTAGAAACTGTGTGGAAAAGTGTCCCTGCGATGTTGAAACAGATCAAGCCCCGGAGGGTGAGAAGAAAAATAGATAGCCACTGTTAAAATGAAATTATTCTTTAAGTCTGTTCCATTACTTGAAAATTATACATATTACTAAAGAATTATGCAATGAACCTACTTTGGTTAAGGTGTTCTTTTCCTCAAAGGTGCCCTAGTGCCATGATTTAATATTTTTATTACCATTTTGAAATGGAGAAGCCATTCTGCATATGCCTTTGAATTCCTGCCCCTCTTTACCACCTCTTCTTCCCCCCAAAAGGGAAAACATTTCACCCAAGGAAGTTAATTGCATTTTTGCTAGGATTTTTTTTATGCACTGCATACTCTGAACCTCACCTGCAGATATAGTTCCCTCTTTGCCAGGAGCATCTGCATGTGATACTTTTTTTCCCTTCAGTTGATATCTCTTAAGTGATATTCTAGATACTATAACTCAATTTGTCAAATTCAGTATAAACTCAAATTTTGTTACCTGTCTTTTAATAATGCAGATTTTGTCAAATCAAATAAAGATCAATGAATGTTCTGAATAAATCATAGTTTTACTTAAAGCATTTTTCTTTTTGCTGACTAAAAAGGTTAGTCTTAGTTCCTTATGGAGAAACTGTTCTGCTACCCTGTGAAAAATTGGCATCTTGAATCATGAGTCTTAAGATATGACATACTAATCTCAATATATGAACAGTGTTCTAGACTTTAAACCTAGTGATATCAAGCTGCTTATGTACACTTGAATATATCAAAAACTGAAACTTGTGCAAATGGTAGGATCCCAAGCTGGTGGGCTTGGATGCTTAAAATCTGGCTAGTTTAAACATATGAGTAGAATTACAGAAGGAAAGAGAGAGCCCATTTCTTTGGACTAGTCCAGTATTGACTGATTCTTTCCAAGGCAGGAAATGTGTAACTTTTGGGGCCAGTTTTATAATCATTAAGGATGAGGGGGTTGGGTGAGTGACTCATGCCCATAATCCCAATACTTTGGGAGGCCAAGACAGGTGGATTGCTTGAGCCCAAGAGTTCAAGATCAGCTTGAGCAATGTAGCAAGACCTCATCTCTACAAAAAAAAAAAAAATCAAAAAATTAACCTGGCGTGATAGTAAACCCAGGAGGTGGGTGTGCTGTGAGCTGTGATCATTGTGACTATGCCACTGTACTCAGCCTGGGCAACAGAGTGAGACTTGATTTAAAAAATAAATAAAAACTAGAATAAAAAATAAGAGAAGGGCACTTGGGGATTTAGTGGTGAACAAAACACGATTCTGTCCCATTCCAGTGGGGGTAGGAAGGTGGACAGACCAGTATGTGTCAGCTGGAGTTTATATGTGATAAAGAAAAAAGGTAGAACAGTCTTGAGTTGGCATTTGAAGCAGATGAGGGGAAAAATCATTTTGGAGGGGATCTGCATTTTAGGCAGAGGGGTCAGCAAGAACAAAAACAGCCAGAATGTGTCTGGCATGTTTGTGAACTGGAACAAGTGAGAAGGAGGGAATAGGAGAGTAAGTTAAGAGACAGCAGGCGCTTGACCATGGAGGGACCTCTTCATTCATTCCTGCTTTCCCTTTTGTTTCAGATACTCGAGAATAGACTTTTTTCCTGTTTTCTGAAAGTCTAGAAAGACCTTTCAAGACTATTCTCTTTATCTCCAGTTAGAGGCCATAAAGGAACACTTTTCAAGATTACTTAGAGTTCAACAAAGATGGCAAAAGAGAAAGATTGAATTGTACTCAGAGTTTTGGCTAGGCTAGTATCTTTTTTTTGCTGTTTGTTTGTTTGTTTGTTTTAGATGGAGTCTTACTCTGTCACCCAGGCTGGAGGGCAGTGGCACACTCACAGCCTCCCCAGTGTTGACCTGCTGGACTCAAGCTATCCTTCCACCTCAGTCTTCCAAGTAGGTGGAACTACAAGCGTGTGCTATTGCACCCGGCTAATTATTTATTTATTGTAGAGATGAGGTCTTGCCAAGCTGTCTGGGCTGGTCTTGAAACTAAAAGCTCAGGCAATTCACTTGCCTCGGCCTCCCAAAGTGCTGGGATTACAGGCTGAGCCACCAATCCTAGCCTAGTATCTGTTTTATTATTCACAGCTATGGGATAAGAAGACTTGATCCTCTCAACTCACTTGTCTTCAGTAGTTATCAAACCTGGTAACATAACAGAATTATCTGGGAACCTTCTAAGAATCCCAATGCCCAGGTTGTATTACAGCCATTTAAATCAGAATCCCTGGGGTGGCACCCAGCCATTCCTATCTTTTTAAACTTCCTTGATAATTCTAGTGTGCAGCCAAGTTTGAAAACCACTAGTTTACTTGATTTTTAAGGGGTCCTTGTTTAAGACATTCTCATCATGGCCCATGAGACAACAAACACCACAACGTAAGTATGTGCAATAGTTTATTTTAAAGGCATTACATTTACAAGTAGAAGTGATGTGTTATCTGGGGGTAAGGTACAGCAGAACTGTAATCTCAGGGTGGGGGAAATCAGTTGGTTCCTTCACAGAAGATATAAGCCTGTCGTGTGGGCATCTTGTTTGCCTGTTAGATCTTTATTCCCGGTGCAGGAGTTTTTATTCAGTGCTTGCTTTATTTACTGGAAAAGTTCACTGGGCATAAGTTTCAATTCCTTCCCCCACAGCTTCCAGTTCAGCAGAAAACTGTGGGGAACAGATTTGGTCACCAGTTACTATTATAGGTAACACTTGAAGAACAACATTTCTTGTGGACATGTAATAGACCCAATTTTTAATACTCCCAAGTCATATATCTAACTGGAAAGTTTAGGAAATGTTTGGTATGATCAAACTTTTCCCTTCTGTACACAAACATCAGCGTAATTGAAATACATAGCAGAAGTTTGTCTGATAGATATGGTTGACATGAGTGATAGGTTAAAACGATTTAAAGTTTTATTGGTTTTTTGGAGTAGCTAGAGAACGTAAATTATTAACAGATTTTCAGAACTTAAAAATATTTTTGTTTGAACATTAAAAGGCCTACATAAGATGAGGACTGTGTCACAGAGGGTCCTTTGAACTTTTGGTCACTTATAAAGACATCATTAAGATTGGAGATCATGAGGAAGTGATATAGAACACAGACTGGGACCTTGAAGACAGGTCTGTTGATAAAAGTGGCCCTAAAGCCTTAATTTTGGCAACATTTACGACGGGAAGGACCAGGACTTATTTATTTCAGAGTTAAACGTACACACTGTAAAACAAAAATTAAAAGGTATGGCTTTCTAGTTGAGTAGGTAAAACAACAGATAGGAAGAAGGACAAAAATAAAGAGTGCAAGAATAGTTTTTAATCCATTCCCTCTCAAGCAGTGTGGAGTGACCCCTTACAGTCTTAAGTACCTGAACCTACTCCTGGATGTTCTCATACAGGCTGTTGATTTGGGTCCGAAAGTATTTGGAAAGCTCTCCTCGCTTTGCTTTCAGCGTTGGTGTCAAAAGCCCATTTTCAATGGAAAATGGCTCTGGATGAAGAAAGATGTTTTTGACCTGAAAGACGAGATGAATGCATAGATACAGGCTTAATAGTGATTTGGACTTTTCTACAAAGCTCTCTAAGTGCTTTGTGAACAATGTGAGGTTGATGCAGTGGGAAGTAAAGATAACAGTAACACATACCCATCCTCACAAACGTATAATTTGGGCAAAAAATAAGTAAGGAGAGGGAGAATGGATAATGAACAACAAAAAGAAACTATAAAAGTAACTACTACAGATCACTGCCATTTATAGTTAATGGTGTAAAATCTAAAATCAATTCATTAGAAACTATATACATATTTAAACCCCACTACAAATAGAAACTTTAAATAAAAGTTTCCAGTATGATGAGAGACCAGGATAACAGTGGAAGTACATACCTGTTCAAAGGATTTAAGGCCACCTTCTTTCCCAATTTTCTGCAAGTCTTCTAAAATGGCTTCCTTTACAAGCTAAGAAAAACAAAGCATTGCCTAATGCATGACTGTCTGGGAAAAAAAAAAGCCTAAATGAAAGACTAAGATTGAACTGATTCAAAATGCCTATCAAAACTGATTAGGATAAAAGCTGGATATAAAATTATATGTGAGTACATTATATCCCCAATATTTATCAACGAAAAAATGAGAAGAAAAGGAAAATCTAAATGTTAACAGAGTTTTTTTTCTGGATGACATTTTTACTCTTGTTTTCTAATTTTTCTCTTACAATGAACATATTACTTTACGTTGAATAAAAGGTTTTGTTTTCTGAACTCTCCATCTTATCTCCCACTCTCATAAAAGTATTTGGTCTGTTTGGGGTGCAGCTAATTATCCACAGTTGCAGAAGAGTCTGTTCTTCCCGAAAGGGGGCTGTGGGAACTCATGGGTATCCAGCTGGCAGGGCCCCCTTTCTCCCATGATGAGCCCACGGATATGCATAAAACTTTCCTAAGTGAGACTTACTTGAATTTGGCACAATTCTTCAAGGGAGCCCTTAACCCCAAGCTTGGTTATAAATGAGGGAAGTGCATCTGGGTCAGGAACCACCACTCCTACCAAGGATGACTACAAAAAGGAAATAAAGGTGTAAGGGCAGAAGGGACATCCCCAGGAGATAAAGAAAGCAAGATTATATCATTGTGATAGTTATTTCTTCAAAACCTCAAACCCAGTACTAGTGTCCTACTCTTTTCCCACCATGTATCTCCAACCCTCTTGGATCTCTAGTTTCATCTTTCCACTCATCATCTCATTGCAAAGCTGTCCTATCCAAGTTTGATTCTTCAACATTAAAGCATCTCCAGCCTGTCCATGTCAACTCTTCCCTTACCCCACAAAAAGCTAAGTTTAATCATAGTATATATAAAACAGTTTGTTGTGCCAGAGAAACTCCTAAC
This sequence comes from Tarsius wallacei, assembly GCA_963574415.1. NCBI lineage: Eukaryota > Metazoa > Chordata > Mammalia > Primates > Tarsiidae > Tarsius > Tarsius wallacei. Next base: position 5,286 of record CAUYQG010157832.1, on the reverse strand, counting down.
TGCTATGTGGAGTTTTTTTTTTTAACCAAATGGCTACCTTTTAGTAAAGGTGCTTTAACAATTCTATTGACTTGTTTACAAAGGCCATCATAGGTTCAAAATAATTTTTTAATTGCTATTGCCTTTATTTGTTTAGTTTTATGAGCTAGGATCCTCTCATTCTGAACCCACTTATACAAATTTCCTGTAGCTATAGGAACCAGCATGGTTTGTGCCTGAAAATGACTTGTGTTAAAATGATATATTACCCGTAAGCTCTCCCCATGTACAAATATTTGTAACACTGGTCTACTCCTGATGTAGATATTTTCTATCTTCTCTGGAGCAATGTATTCTCCTTGGGCCAGCTTGAAAATGTTCTTTTTACGGTCAATGATCTTCAAAGTTCCATTCTATATGAGACAGATAAAAACATCAGTATTTTTGAGCCATAGGCATGGAGAGAGTGACAAAGTCACAGTTATCTTTCTTTATTAAAGCTGATTTCTCCAGAGACTTTGGGTAGTCTTTCATTTTTCTTCCCTGACTTTAGGGAAAGGGGAGGGAAGCAGCTTCCAGTAAGAACGGCTCTATACTGTATATCTATGTGAAGAGTCAATGTGCAGCCTCAAAGTTCCCCGGACCCACTGGGGTTATGTAAGTGGGTGCCTCCTCATCTAAGGAAGAAATGTTGCAGCTCCCAATTTCCAGTAACTTAATTTCCAATTACTCCATTTGCAGAACTCTCAGGAATAGGGAAGGAATTATCTATTGTTAAGACTATTGAATTAGACAATTCCCCCTATCCTTGGTTCCCTTTTATGAATCCCTCCTGTTAGATCCAGGAGCAGGCTCAAACAGCTCCACTGTGCTAATCAAGCAAGTCAATCATTGAGCATGTTAGGACAGCAACTGGACTGGGAGGACTCTGAGCAGCCACCACAGGTCATTTGCAGCTTCATTTCTCTGAACTAATTGGCCTGAGGAGCTTAGGTTTTTAGGGATTTGAATTGTAGAATTGGGACAAGTGGCAAATACAGTCCGTGTGATAATACCCTAAGTAGGGCAACTGACTAAACCAACCCTGGATCCATCAACACGGTTGACTCAAGAAATCAGGCATCAATTCAGCCTGATACTCATTGTCTAAAAGTGATTAATAAGGTGCAGACTTCTATAATGTTGGTGTAAGCACTATCTATTGCTTATATCCTAGTCTTACTGGAGCATTATTAAATTCTATTATTGAACAGAAATAGATGTTAGCAAGATATTACCAAACTCAAACCTATGAAATACACCTTTAGGACCAGGGTTCTTAGAGTCTCATTGTCAAATATTCGTTGAATCTCACATAAATCTTAAACATTGTTTGAATGAGAAAGGAGTTTTAAGTTTTAGTTGCATTCTCACTTCCCAGCACATAGTAGAAAAATCTTTCAAGAGGGAGAGCCTTTGAAAAATCCCTTGCAGGCACTAAGGCTCCATCACTGCCATGCAATAGTGTCCTCTCTCCTTAAGAAAACAGATGATAATAACAGACTACTGCTAATTGTTTATCATCAAGCTATGTTTAAAAAAGTTTCTGGGCCTTCCACAAAAAAGGGCTGTGAAGGTCTCTGAGAAATAAACACTAGCCCCTGCAAACATTTGATTTAGACATCCTGTTTCCTTGTTTTGATATGTGTAGGAATTAATTGGGGAAATATTTATCTCTTTGAAACTCATAAAAGGCAAAAGTTGTGGGCCCATGGAGTTATCAAACCACAATTTCTGCCTCAAGAAAAGTAAAATAAGTAAAAAGGGACAGAATACTACTACGCCTTCCTACCCCTTTCTTAAGGAAGTCACCTAATTTTCTCTTGGCTGAAAGCAAATCAATTCCATTGCAAGGGGGGACACATCAACTCTGGTGTCCAGGACCGTGTGACCTATTAAAGAATATCGCCTTCAGTTTGAGTTTGGAGACAGTGCTGATACCAATGGTTACTGCTGGTGGTGTTGCATTTCATAAGGAATAAGGCAAGAAGAAAATCCTTCAACAAGTATACATCTTAGTATCTTCTACAACATTGTGATATAGAAAGCGAAAAGCTTCTGACCTAAAGAAAGAAAGCCTTTCTAGCTTTGACAGCTTCCATTCACACACTAAGTTACTTTCTCAAGATTTTGCATCATTGGCCCATGGAAGAGCTGCAACTAGAACATGTCTCCCAGCTCTCAGCCTAGGTTCTTTCAATTGTATGTTCTTCTCTCTGTAGTGTAAAGATATAAGCCATATAGGATACAGACCTAATCCCCTCCAACTGCCTCAGCTGGTTAACCTGCTTGCATTTCTGCCCCTCTTTATAAGCAGATTGTTCTCCCCAACGCAGTGGCATAGACTTCCAGAAGTTATGAAGAAATACCCACTGGAAGCCAGCGGCCAATATCTCCTGTGTGAAGCCAGCCGTCACTGTCCAGGGCTTCCTGTGTCTTCTCAGGGTCCTTCAGGTATCCTTTAAACACGTTGGTGCCTTTGATGCAGATCTGCATAGCAGACAGTACAAAGTATTGACAATAGGAAAGGCTAGTATTCCCCCTAGTGTGAGCCCTTTATAAAGCACCTGTTCCCACCTTAAGTCATGTGATAGTTTCTACTACAATGTGAAGAGCATCAGGTCTTAGTCTCCATTATACAGAACAGGAAAGTGAGGCTCAGAGATGTTTAATTCTTTGCTGAAGCTCTCAAAGGTGTCAAACCCAAGCTTGCTCACAATTACACAATCTTTCTGATATATGAGAGGAGACACCTCCAAAAAACTGTAAAAATTGTGTATTTATTCTTACATGTTTACAATTAAGTCACCTTCAAAGTAGCCTCTGTTTGATGCAGTACACCTATCAAGATGCTTTTTCCACTGCTCAGAACAGTTTTTGAACTCATTGATTTTGATGCCTTTTAGTGTTTCTTCCATTTTTTGTTTCACCTCCTCCACATCAGCAAAACATTTCCTTCTGAGGACTTTTTTCATCCAGGGAAATAAAGTCGCTCCAGGCAAGATCGAGTGAATAGGAAGGGTGGGCACAGGGGTCATGCCATTTTTGGTCAAAAACTGTTGAACACTCAGTGCAGTGTGGGCAGGTGCATTGTCATGGTGGAAGAACCAGCCACCTGTTTGCCACTACTGGGGATGTTTCTTCTACAGATTGTGATGCCACCTTCTCAAAATTTAGGTAAAAACTTTGGTTGACTGTTTAATCCAGAGGAAGAAATTCCAGGTGTACTATGAAGGGCTTGACCTCCAAAAGACAATTCCTGTTTTTTTGGGGGGTCCCCCCTCGTAAACATCCCCACCGTGATTGACCACAGGGCACGACCTACCCACCTCTCCTTCATTGTTTGCTGAAAAGTAGTTCATGTCAGCCACATCTTCCAGCTTCACATAATTGCAAGCCAGAGGGGCTCCAACATGGCCTAGAAAACACCACACTGAATCAGTGGGGAAACCATAAAATAGTGATAATTCCACACATTTTCTGAGATACTTATGGATTGACTCTAAGAGAGTATGACTAAAAAATTATCTGGCACCAATGCAGAATAGCCAATAGGCAGATCTAGGCCCAAAACCTTAGTTTTAGCATTTGCTATATTAGTCCAGAGCACTGAAGTTATCTAAACTTGTCAGCCTAGTTCAGTTAAAGCCTTTCTTCCAACTACCACACTCCTGTCCAGCAGATGGAGGACTTACCTGTTGTCCAGTCCCCAGGAGATGTAATTGTACAGCCAGCTGTGCATTCTGTTTGACCATAAGCTTCATATACCTGGGAAACCAAAGAAAAACTTTGAGACTCATTCAAGATAAAGCCAAGCTGGCCATGCCCCGTGGCGAAGACATGAGAAAAGCAAGGTTCTAAAGGTTCGAGAATTCATGCTCAAGCTGCTAAATGTTTACCGCCAAGTCTTTTGAACATTCAAAAGCCAAAAAGGCCCAGAATCAGACCAAAGTATAGAAATTTATATGAAAATGTGGCATTTCAAGTGGGGGTGGGGGAGGATGCAGGTTATTCACTAAGTGGTGTGGAACCCAGTGGTAATTGAACTTGAACCCGGGTGGTGAAACATCACTGAAAGAACTGAAGAAGGGGAGTAGCATTTTTTTAGGTGAATTAGCTCCATCTATAGTATAAAACAAGGGTTGGCAAACATTTTCTGGACAGGGCAAGATAAACATTTTCAGCTTTGTGAGCCATCTGGTTTCTGACTCAACAACTTAACTCTGCCAACGTAGCATGAAAGCAGCCATGGACCATATAGAAATGAATGGACATGGCTGTGTTTTAATAAATTTTTTTAAAAAAAGAATTCAGGCCAGTTTTAACCTGTGCTACAATTTGCCGACCCCTGTTATGGAAGATAATCTTAACTGAAGAGAGGCTGGTGACAGGAGACAAGTTTACAGGCTACTGCAGTGGTGAGTGTGGCCTGTGATAGGCAGAGAGAGAGAGAGAGAGAGAGAGATAGGAAGGCTTCTTAGACATTTCTAGGAGAGAGAGTAGCAACAGAACCTTCTGATCTATTGGTCTTAGAGACTGAGGTAAAAGTAAGTATTAAGAATGGCCAAGAAGATGCTAATTTGAAAGACTAGAAGACCTCTGGCCTTGGCATCAATTCAGAATCTTTTTTGGTAGTGTTATGCAGAAAGGGTACATTCTCTGTTAGGAAAAGTCTTTGCCTGTTTTGTTCCTGCTGTGCATGACTGGTTGAATGGATAAACTAGTTATCCTCTGAGGGGTGGTAGTGGGGGGTGGGTAGGATGAGACAAAACCCATGACAAATTTCTTGAGCAAATTCCTGGAGCTGATATTTAAATAGGAAAATGTAAAATGATAAGATTACCAGAAAATATGGGTTAAATAGTCTTATGAAATATTGGTGATTAGGAAGCCCTGTCTAAGCAATTCAGAACCCACAAATAGAAAACATTAATCAGTTTGACTACAAAAACATTAGAAGCTTTTATATAGAAATATACAAGGCAAAAAGTCAAGACCAAGAAAAATATTTCTTTTTTTTTTTTTTTTTTGAGTTGGAGTCTTACTCTGTCGCCCAGATTGGAGTGCAGTGGCCGCTCCAGCGATCCTTCTGCCTCAGCCTTTCAAGTAGCCGGGAACTACAGGCATGTGCTACCTTGCCCGGCTGATTTTTTGATTTATTGTAGAGATGAGGTCTCGCCAAGTTGCCCAGGCGGGTCTCGAACCCGCTGGCTCAGGCAATCCACTCACCTCAGCCTCCCAAAGCGCGGGATTACAGGCTGAGCCACC
>CAUYQG010157831.1:0-13637 GCA_963574415.1 Tarsius wallacei | reverse complement strand
ATTAGAAATCTTACATTTGCAATCTGGGGGACTTGGGGAATCTGGGACTGGCATTCATATCTTCTAGATGTTGAAAGAGAGGGTCCAACAGTGGAAGCAAGTTTTCTTCTCGTGCTATGCGAGAGTACTCCGGGTGCTGTGGTACAGAGTTGCTCACTTATATTTTGAAGACACAATCTCTGGGCACTTTTTCTGAAGATGTTTTTCGTTCCACGAGCGCAGTTCAAACCTCGTTTGGTTAAAGCATGAAATCCCAGAGCCATCAATCGAGTTTAAGAAATTCAAGACCGTGGCCAGCAGAGGACACCCTTGGGAGTCGATGGCTTTCGCGTTCCAAGCGCTTGGTTGGTGGTTTGTTTCACCTGGACTTTTTTTTTAAAAGGAAAGAGAGGTTTCCCAATATCTTCCATTTACTTGTTTTTGTAAAAGGTAAATAAAAAGTCATATTTTATCACAGAATAAATCAAATTGTTTTAATGGAGAGAAATTTAAATCCCCGTAAGTACCTGAGAAAAAGACGACTGAGTTCTCAAGCAAAACAAGACTCACACACATCTTTTGTTAAAATATGACTCACCTTTCTGCCCACCAAAGTGTGCTGCGTTTTTTTTTTTAACGTATTTTTATTCAAGGTGCATATTTGCCATCCGTTTGGAGAAAGGCTGACAGAACAATGTGCTCTGCGTTTTTGAAGGACCATGTAGTGTCGCAGGAAATATGGGACCTCATTTCCCTGCTGTGTCTGCTGGCAAGCCCCAGGCACCCAGCACTGCGTTGTGGATCCTTGGATGTGGAAAAACTGCCTTTGGGAGTAAGGCAAGGATAGGCGACCTTCAAAAGCTGAATCACACGTTCTCTGGAACAGCAGCCAACAGGGACGCCCGTGGGATTGTGTGCTTTAAAAGCAGATATGAAATATTCTGTGGTGAAGAAGAAAGAGCCCACCATTCAGCTCATGGAGAAGAGAGGAAATTGCGTGGATGAAAATGTAGGAAACTGCATTCCAGTTCCAGCTCTGCTAGCAAATACCTTAATAAATTTAGGTTAAGTCTTCATTGATGACTTGCTTTTCTCGTTTTAAAAGTTATATTTGCAGGGCTCGGTGGCTCAGCCTGTAATCCCGCGCCTTTGGGAGGCTGAGGTGAGTGGACTGCCTGAGCCTGCGGGTTCGAGACCCGCCTGGGCAAGCGAGACCTCATCTCTACAATACATCAAAAAAAAAAAAAAATCCGCCGGGCGCGGTAGCGCGCGCCTGTAGTTCCAGCTACTCGGAAGGCTGAGGCGGAAGGATCGCAGGAGCCCAGCAGGTCGAGGCTGCGGTGGCCGGGAGCAGCCGCTGCACTCCAGTCTGGGCGACAGAGTGAGACTCCAACTCAAAAAAAAAAAAAAAAAAAGTTGTATTTACCTAAACCGCTTTCTTACTCTAAAAAAATACTTGAAGCAGCTGATAATTAAAATAGCAAATACAATGAAATGGTGACAAAGAAATAATTGCTCATGTCCAACAAGGAAAGGAACAAAAAATATGCCAACTAGAAAATTTCATGTCTGTGGTTAAGCTTCTAGTTTGGCTTTGAACACCCTGGCAGTCAAGGAAAAAAGTAAAAAATATGATCAGTGATCCTGCCTTTATTTCAGAAAGGAAGAAGTATTTCAATTTCTCAGGGTTGATGATCTCCCTAGAACCGAATTATAAAAGAAAAGCCCTACATGTGACTTAATGAATAATGTCCTTAATTATTTTAAAGCAGATACAACAAAACTTTTGCACTACTATTTATTTAATGAACGTCACTGAGAATGGTGGTTATAACTTTAAGCCTCTGTGTATCCATGCACTAAATCAATGAAAGTAATGGCGTTTGCCCTATTACCTACATTCAAGGACTAGTAAAACTTTTTTTAAAAAGCTATAGAAGGTCATTTTAAAAGTTCTGAGTTAGACCAATGTCAAACGCTAGATTTTTTTTTTTTTTTTTTCTTTTTTTGAGTCAGATTTTCACTCTGTCACCCAGGCTGGAGTGCAGCAGCATGCTCATGGCTACCACATCCTCGACCTGCTGGGTTCAGACAATCCTTCCACCTCACCTTCCAAGTAGCTGGAACTACAGGCATGTGCCACCATGCCTGGCTAATTTTTTGATTTATTGTAGAGATGAGGTCTCCCCAAGTTGCCTAGGCTGGTCTTGAACCCAATGGGCTCAGGCAATCCTCTCACCTTGGCCTCCCAAAGTGCTGGGATTATAAGTGTGAGCCACCATGCCTGTCAGTTAGATACTATTATTCAATATATTCCTCTTTGTGTACTGATAATAAGATGATCTGCTTTTTGTTTTTCTCTTGCTGTTCGGAGAACAAAATGAGACGTTATAGGTGCAATAAAAGACTATTAAAGGTTATACAGGAAATGTTAACTGATACCTCTGGGGATGGGGACAAGAGGTCCCAGGGGAAGAAGAGCTTCCCCCCCACACACACTTTGTTCTCCTCTGAAATATTCGACTTTTTTTCTAGGAGATGGAGTCTCGCTGTGTTGCCTCGGCTGGAGTGCAGTGGCTATTCACAGGCATGACTGTCATGCACTACAGCCTCAAACTCCTGACCTCAAGCAATCTTTCCTCCTCAGCCTCCCCAGCAGCTGGCTGGCTTTGAATTGTTTTTCTTTATTTTTTTTAACTTTTAATTTATTTATTTTAAAGAGGTGGGGTACAATTCCAGGTTAGGTATACAAATGTTTACTATGCAGGTACCCTTGTTGATGAGGTGTGCCCCTGCTTCCCCAAGCCGACTCGCACCACTGCCAGTCCTGCTCCCCCGCCCCCTTCCCAGCAGTTTTCCGCGACTGCCGATCCTTTTCTTATAGTATTACGATAACTGTTCAAGGTCTGCAGCTTTGAGTTTTTTATGGCTAGCTATTATTTAACATTTTTACAATGGGAAAGAAAAGTCAATTTACCTATAAGTAATACTCTGTACAAGGTCTGCAAAATGACTCAAAAGATTCATTTTAATTTTCTTCTAGTCATGACTTAGTTCATCTCTTCGCAAGTTATATCTTGCAAGAAACAGACACTCAAACAAGCTAGCTTAAATAGAGGGGGTTTATCTTAACGGGTACAACCAGAAGTCTACTGCACATCCAAGATTAAAAAACAAAAGAAAGGATGTACTCAAAGAGCTTGGCACAGAAAAGCCAAGAACCCAGGCTATTTCCTCTATCTTTCCTAGTTTCTTCTTTTTTCTTATCTTCCCAAATATCTGAATTCTCCCAGCAGATAGGCTTTCTTGGCTTGGTTTAGCAAGCCATTGAAACTTTATATAATAAAAAAATGACCCTGAATTCTGGATAGGGTTATAGCACCCACTACTGACTCTCTAATATGTCTGCTTCTAAAACAGTGTTTCTCACACATTAATCTGCACACAGGATGCCCAGGGATCATGTTATAATGCACACTCAGTAGTCTAGGTGACCCAGAGAATCTAATTTCCCTAACAAGCTCCCAGTGTTTCCCTGATGCTACTGGCCAGCTGACCACAGTTTAAGGAGCAAGGCCTTACTACACAGGTTTTTTGTTTGTTTGTTTTTTGTTTTTGAGTTGGAGTCTCACCCCGTCGCCCAGGCTGGAGTGCAGTAGCATGCTCACAGCCACCCCAGTGTCGACCCACTGGGCTCCGGAGATCCTTCTGCCTCAGCCTTCCAAGTAGCCAGAACTGCAGGTGCATACTACCACACCCAGCTAATATATATAATTTTTTAATTGTAGAGACAAGGTCTCGCCAAGTTGCCTGGGCTGGTCTCAAACCCGCGGGCTCAGGAAATCCACTCACCTCAGCCTCCCAAAGTTCTGGGATTACATGCTGAGCCACCGATACTAAACATTTTTTGAGCAAGGGAATGCAGTTGGCTGCTAGCCAGCCAAGGGGTTGGGTTGGATGCAGTCATTGGTGGCCTGGGGTAACTGTGTCACGTGCCCAATTAGTAGGAGCTATGACTGGGAGCAGAGTCTCTGAGAATGAGAGACATGAGTAGGCGTGCACCTCAAAACAGACCAAACTTTTTATCCTTGCCTGCATCCAAAGTTGCCACAAACATGACCCAGCTCGCAACAGAAAATCCTCTTTCCCTGTCCTAAATATGCAACAGCCCAGAGTTAGGGCCAAAGGCAGCCCCACTCTTCTCAGCACTCACGGTGACCTACAGACTTTCTTCAAGTTTGTGGCTATCTATTCCAGGTGTGCTTTTTCACCATCTTGAGTGGATGAAGTAAGCAGAGGGTCTCAAACTTCACATGCCACCCCAGAGATTCTGATTCAGTGAGTCCAGTGTGCACACAAGGGATTCTGAATCCATGGATCATTCAGATGAATCGATGCACTCCAGTCTAAGAAACACTGAAGTGAAGGAAAAAAAAAATCCTTTGCATGGTGGTGGGGCTTAGGAAATGAAGGATGGGGTTCTTCACATTAAAGTGTAATCATATGTAATCATAGGTTACATCAATAGTTTTCAAATTTTCTGGAGGGCTTGTTAAAATACAGCATGGGCTGGTCATGGTGGCTTATGCCTGTAATCCCAGTGCTTTAGGAGGCCAAAGCAGGAGGATCACGGGAGGATCACTTGAAACCAGGAGTTCAAAACTAGCTTGGGCAACGTAGCAAGAAAAAAAAAGAGAAAAATTAGCCAGGCATGGTGCTGTGTACCTGTAGTCACAGCTATTCAGGAGGCTGAGGCAGGAGGATCACTTGAGTCCAGGAGTTCTAGGTTGCAGTGAGCCATGATTGCACCACTGCACTCCGTCCTGGGCAGAGTGAGACCCTGCCTAAAAACACTGCTCCCAAAGCTGATTCAGTAGGTCTGGAGCAGGACTCAGTGTGAGAGCCCCTGTGTTGTGTGATACTGATCATCATCTACTACATAAACAGGATCGGTGGAAAGAATATATGTAAATATTTATTAAACAGTTTAGAGCTATAAAAATGTCACACAGTAATCTGTAAATTACTCAGTGAAATGAATAGAAAATGGTTTCTATTCGAGACTTTGTTAATTTTTAAAGGATCTGTATTAGAAAGGCCAATCTGAGGTGCATTATATTCTCCCTGCACACAAGGTATGTAAGTCAGGTCCTGACAGGAAAGAGAGGACAAGCTCAAACTTGTTCATTTGAGGAGCACTTAGGAAAGGACCTCTATGCAAAGAAGGAGGCAGGGCTGAGGAGACCAACAAGAGACAGCACAATACTCTGGTTCTAGTAGCAACAGGCAGCTGTGAACTCATCTAGGCCCAGTAAGATAGGAAAGGGAATCAGTCCGCATTCTCTTTTTTCTTTGTTTTGTTTTTTGAGTTGGAGTCACTCTGTTGCCCAGACTGGAGTGCAGTGGCATGCTCCCGGCCACTGCAGCCTCAACCTGCTGGGCTCCGGCGACCCTTCTGCCTCAGCCTTCCAAGTAGCCAGAACTACAGGTGCGCGCGTACCACACTCGGCTAATTTTTGATTTATTGTAGAGACGAGGTCTCACCAAGTTGCCCAGGCAGGTCTTGAACCTGCGGGCTCAGGCAATCCACTTGCCTCGGCTTCCCAAAGTGTTGGGATTACAGGCTGAGCCACTGAGCCCGGCCTAGTAGACCAGCAGAGAAAGAGTCAGGGAAACAAGTCCCCAAACTTTACTCTCCTTTGCCCTCCTGTGTCCCCAAGTTCTAAACTGAAACTTAGGCAGCCCGTTCATGCAGGTCATCTCAGTCAGACTCTCTGGGCCCACAGTAGAGCAGAGTATTGGGAAATGGGTCTGGAGGGACAAACAGAAGACACCCAGCATGCAAGGCCTGTAGACTTAGCCCCACATTGAGTGCTTTGCAGCTGGGTTTAAGCAGCAAGATAGTGAGGAGGTGCGATCATAATCCCAAAAAACACAATCCTGCACACCATAATCCTGAATGTTGAAATCTGAAAAGATAAAAAAATTCTAGAAGTCTAAAATCCCTAACATCTAATTGAATCACAAACCATAATGACAGATTTGGAATTAGATGCAATCAAGGCTTCTAAAAGCGAATCTCAAGGTGTTATCAATAACATTTACTTTTTCCACTCAACTCAATGCATGTGGCAGAAAATTCAGAGGAGTGGATTGGCCACATGATAGGCAACGACAATAGCTTCAGATTAAAAATCTGTTGTTTGTCTGCATTGGCATTTCATCCATCTGATGAAATTCCAGGAGCTTTTAATGAGTTAGTGCTATATTTGCCTGAAGAAGCCAGTGAAGTTATTGACTGGCTCAAAAATAATTATGGGCATGATAGGATAAGAAGACACATATAACAGTCTTGCTGTTCAATCACCAGTATTGTTTCCACCAAATTTGTGGTCTGTATATGAGTGCATATGGAATGAATTTTCATGTATCCAAAACAACATAGACGCATGACAGAAAAGATGGAGCATTTAATAGGGAATGCTCATGTCAGCACATATGAAATCAAAGAAAACTTTCAGAAACAACACCAGGTAGAAAAAGAATGTGAATGAATTCTCCAAGGAGAGCCATGCCTTTAAAGAAAATAAGCAGCTGTTCATCGCAACGCAAGACTTCAAAATATATACGGGGACTTTAAAAATTTCATAGAAAATCATATTCTGAAAAAACTATGCATGGATTTCAATTTTTTGTACCAAAATGAACTCATATTAATTTGTTAGAACATGTCTGAACAGAATCTAGTTTGAAGCACTAAGAAGGATAAGTCATTGAATAAAAGGGCTCCTATTATTAGAGCAACATGAATTCTGCAAAAATTAAAGCAAGAACAAACATCAAATTTTGGTTAAAGTGTGGGTGGAAGAATCATGAAATCATTAATGCTTAATGAAAAGTTTATGGGGAAAATGCCTCCAAGAAAGTACCAGTTTGCAAATGACAGCTTAGTTTAAGAAGGGAAGAGATAGTGTTGAATATGAAGCCTGCAGCAGCAGGACATCTACATCAGTTTTTGAGGGAAACAAATCATCTTATTTGTGTCCTAAGTGAAGAGGACTGACAAGTAACAGCAGGAGTGATAGCCAGTACCATAGACATTTTCATTGGTTCAACTTACATAAATGTGCCTGAAAACTTAAAGCTGAAGAAACTTTCTACTGACAGGTGCCAAAACCATTGTGCCCATATCAGCTGCAGACAAGAGCAGAGTTTTCGATGAAAGTTTTAGACAAGCAAGTCAATATTCTGAAGAATTTGTTTGAATAACTGTAACAGGAGATTAACTGTGGCCTTACCAGTACAGTCCTGAAAACAAGGTACAATCAAATCAATGACTACCAAGACCTGGAAGTGGTCCAGTCAAAGCTAAAGCAGACCAGTCAAGAGCAAAGGCCATGGTAACAGTTTTTTGGGATGCTCAAGGCATTTTGCTTGTTGACTTTCTGGAGAGTCAAAAAAATGATAACATTTGCTTATTACGCAAGTGTTTTGAGATGGTTAGCTAAATAAAGCTTTAGAAGAAAATGCCCTGGAAAGCTTAATCAAAAAGTCCTTCTCCACCAAAACAAAGCCCCTGTTCATTCCTCTCATTAAACTTGCAGGGCAATTTTGTGAGAGTTTTTCTTTTACTTTCTTCCTTTGAGTCAGGGTCTCAGTCTCTTGCCCAGGCTGGAGTGCAGTGGCACAATCATGGCTCCCTGCAGCCTTGACCTCCTGAGCTCAGGTGATCCTTCCGCCTCGCCTCCTGAGTAGTTGGACACAGGCACATGCCACCATGCCCAGCTATTTTTTTGATTTTTCATAGTGACAAAATCTCGCTAGATCACCCAGGCTGGTCTTGAACACTTGGGCTCAAGCAGTTCTCTTGCCTTGGCTTCCCAAAGTGCTAGGATTACATATATGAGTCACCATGCCCAGCCCAATTTTGTGAGAGTTTCGATGGGAAATCACTAGGCATCCTTCTTTTTATTTTTTTGAGTTGGGGTCTCACTCTGTCACTCAGACTGGAGTGTAGTGGCTGCTCCCAGCCACTGCAGCCTCGACCTGCTGGGCTCTGGCGATCCTTCCGCCTCAGCCTTCCAAGATTGCCAAAACTACAGGCGCACGCTACCACGCCTGGCAAATTAAAAAAAAATTTTTTTTATTATAGAGATGAGGTCTTGCCAAGTTGTCCAGGAGGGTCACGAACCCACGGGCTCAGACAATCCATTCACCTTGGCCTCCCAAAGCACTGGGATTACAGGCTGAGCCACCGAGCCCGGTTCTAGGCATCCATCTTACAGTCCTGATTTAGCTTCTGACTTTATATTTTCTAACCTTAAAAAAAAATTCTGTAAAACACAGCCATTTTTCTTCAGTTAATTATGTAAAAAAGATGGCATTGACATGGTTAAATTTTCAGGACCCTCAGTTATTAGGGATGAGCCAAAGAGCTGGTGTTATCACTTACAAAAGTGCCTTGACCTTGATGGAACTTACATTGAGATATAGTTTATATTTTTAAATTACATTTTTCCATGAACTTTTTGAAGTCTTCTCGTAGTTAATGATTGTGAATGTCAGCCAGCCCTTATGTACAATCTCTGTGCAATAGACCATAATCTAGTCCTGAAATACACTTTTCATATGTTTTTCCCACTATTTTAAATTGTCAGCATTATTTTTTATAGTTAACTATGCTATGTGTTTCATCCTCACATCATTTACAATGCTAAAGATATAAGTTGTATAAAGTCTTTTAGAAAACCTTATTTGTATTATCCATTTTGATTCATGAAAAAATCCACAATTGATTCCATAAAAATGCAATATCACAGTCTTTTAGAAAACCTTATTTGTATTGTCCATTTTGATTCATGAAAAAATCCACAATTGATTCCATAAAAATGCAATATCATAATGTTGACTTTGTGTGTAAGCATTGTGCACACATGTAAAAACATTGAAACCTTCTCAATAAATAAGTATCATTTTTATGCATCTGTATTTGTGAAAGATACAATTTCTTGCCATCTCAGCCCTTGGGGTGACTGCATATGCACTGGTGACCCACTGCAGTTTTTGATCAACCTCATCAAAAGACAGGTTGTCTGGAACAGTATTTCAGATGAACAAAATCATATAAACTATTACTTGATGAATATGGCTCATCTACTCAATAAGTGTTAGATCTGTCATTAGTGTGCCTGAGTATTTATGTTTACAAAAATGTGTGTTATTGTCTGTTTCATTGTAGAAAGTGGTCTATTAAGTATTCTGCTGTATTTTTATATATTTCTCATATAAATACCCTTTTAAAAAGGTAAATATATGTCTTTAAAAGAATTTTTTAAAATTCTTTTTTTGCAGAATTATATTCTTGGGATGTGTCTTTCAGGATAATGGCCCAAACTGGAAAGATAAGTGTGTTTCTCTGCTAAGGCCAATGAGGAGTGTCCAGGCAGAGAATGGACCCAAGGATGATACAATCAGCAAAATATTAGATCTCAAAATACCCACTTCTCCCATGTCTGTCATTCATACATTCATTTCTTTATTTAACAAGTGTTGTTGCATCCCTGTTAAATGCCTGACACAATGCTAGTTTCTGGAGGGTCCAATGAAACAGGGCACAATCCATGCCCTCAAGGAGGGTACAATCTTTTTTTTCTTGGAGTCTCACTCTGTCACCCAGGCTGGAGTGCAGTGGTATGCTCCCAGCCACCGCAACCTCGACCTGCTGGGCTTCGGCGATCCTTCCACCTCAGCCTTCCAAGTAGCTAGAACTACAGGCGCGTGCTACCACGCTCAGCTAGTTTTTTATTTATTGTAGAGACGGGGTCTCGCCAAGTTGCCTGGGCGTGTCTCGAACCCTCAGTCTCAGGCAATCCACTCACCTCGACCTCCCAAAGCACTGGGATTACAGGTTGAGCCACCGAGCCCGACCAGGAGGGTACGATCTTATGCTGTCTGTGGAGAATGAAAAAGTTAATGATATTGACCTAATTATGAAAATAACTAAAAGTGCTTATAACAGCACATGGTTTACTAAAACATTTTTAAAATAGGCTTAATTTTTTTTTTAGAACAGTTTTAGGTTTACAGTGAAATTGAGCAGAAGGTACACAGATTTCCCAAATGCTCTCTGCCCCCACACATGTGCAGCCATTATCAGCAGCCCAACAGAGTGGCACATTTGTTACAGGTGATGAACCTATACTGACATGTCATGGACGCCCAAGTCCATAGTTTAAATTAGGGTTGACTCTTGGTGTTGTGTGTTCTATGAGTTTGGACCACTTTATAAGGACGTGAATTCACCATTACAGTATCCTACAGAGTAGTTTCACTGCCCTAAAAATCCTCTTTGCTTGCCTAGTCAGTCTTGCTCCTCACTGACCCCTGGCAATCACTGTTCTTTTTATTATTCCATAGTTTTGCCTTTTCCAGAATGTCATATGGTTAGAATCATACAGTATGTTACCTTTTCAGATTGGCTTCTTTCACTTAGTAACTTGCATTTAAATTTCCTGTCTTTTCATAGCTTGATAGCTCAAGTCTTTTTAGTACTGAATACTACTCCATTGTCTGTATGAACCATTGTTTATTCACTCACCTCCTGAAGGGCATCTTGGTTGCTTCTAAGTTTGAGTAATTATGAATAGAACTGCCATAAACATCTTCATGCAGGCATTTGTGTAGACATACATTTAAAACTTTTTTGGGTAAATTCCAAGGATCCTGACTGGGGGATCATATGATAAGAACATATTTAGGTTTTTTTTTTCTTTTGAGTTGAAGTCTCACTCCGCCCCCCAGACTGGAATGCAGTGGCACACTCATGGCCACCCCAGCGTTGACCTGCTGGGCTCCAGCAATCTTCAGCCTTCCAAGTAGCCAGAACTATAGGCGCGCGCTACCACACCAGGCTAGTTTTTGATTTATTGCAGAGACGAGGTCTCCCCAAGTAGCCTGGGCTGTTCTCGAACCCGCGGGCTCAGGCAATCCCCTCGCCTCAGCCTCCCAAAGTGCTGGGATGACAGGCTGAGCCACCGAGCCCAGCCAATAAGAATATATTTAGTTTTGTAAGAAACCACCAACTGTCTTCCAAGGCGGCTGTACCAATTAGCATTCCCGCCATCAATGAATGAAAGCTCCTGTTGCTCCATGTCCTCACAGTATTTGGTGTTGCCAGTGTTTTGGATTTTGACCACTCTAATGGCCCAAATAGGTGTGTGGTGGTATATGTCGTCATTTTAATGTGCGTTTTCCCGATGACATAAAATATGGAACATCTTTTCACATGCTTCTTTGCCATCTGTGTGTGTGAGATGTCTGTCAAGAGTTTGGGCCCACATTTAAATTGGGTTGTTTTTCTTGAGTTTCAAAACTTCTTTGTAAATTTTGGATAGTAGTCTTTAATCAAAGGTGTCTTTTGCAAATATTTTCTCACAATGTGTGGTTTGTTTCATTTCTTGACACTGTCTTTTGCAGAGCAGAACATTTTAATGTTAATGAGGTCCATATTATCAATTCTTTCTATTATGGATTGTGACCTTGGTGTTGTCTCTAAAAAGGCATCGCCATAACCAAGATTACCTAGGTTTTTTTCCTGTGTTATCTTCTGTGAGTTTTATAGTTTTGCATTTTACCTTTAGGTCTGTGATCCATTTTGAGTTAATTTTTGTGAAGGGTGTACGGTCTGTGCCCAGACGATGATGATGATGATGGAGTTGAAATCTCACTCTGTCACCCAGGCTGGAGTGCAGTGGCATACTCACGGCCACCACAGTCTCGGCCTGCTGGGCTCAAGCAATCCTTCTGCCTCGGTCTTCCAAGTAGCTGAAACTACAGGTGCATGCCACCATACCGGGCTAATTTTTTGACTTATTATAGAGAGAGGTCTCACCAAGTTGCTCAGGCTAGTCTCGAACCCCTGGGCTCAGGCAATCCTCTCACCTCTGCCTCCCATAGTTCTGGGATTACACGTGTGAGCCACCATGCCCAGCTCAGATTATTTTTATTATTTGCATGAATGTACAGCTTTTCCAGCATCTTTTGATGAAGACACTATCTTTTCCTCATTGTGTTGCCTTTGCTCTTTTGTAAAAGATCAATTGGCTGTGTTTATTTTAGTCTCTTTCTGAGGTCTCTATCCTGTTTAATTGATCTATTTGTCTTATTTATCTCTCTCTCTCTTTTTTTTTTTTTTTTTTTGCCAATACCACACTATCTTGATCACTGTAGTTTTGTAGTAAGTCTTTAAATAGGATAGTGTCAGTCCTCCAACTTTGTTCTTCTCCTTCAGTTTAGTCTTTGCTGTTCAGAGTCTTTTGTCTCTGCCTACAAACTGTAGAATCAGTTTCTCAATATCCACAGAAATAACTCACTGGGATTTTTTCATTGGGATTGCATCGAATCTATGAATCAAGTTGGGAAGAACTGACATCTTGGCAGTATTGAGTTTTCCTATTTGTGAATATGGGATATCACTCCATTTATTTAACTCTTCTTTTACTTCTTTTGTCAGAGTTTTGTAGTTTTCCTCATAGGGATCCTGTACAGATTTTGTTACATTTATGCTTAACTTTTATACTTTGGGAGGTACTAATGTAAGTGGGATTGTATTTTTAATTTCAAATTCCACTTTTTCTTTTTTTTTGAGTTGGAGTCTCACTCCATAGCCCAGACTGGAGTGCAGTGGCCGCTCCCGGCCACCGCAGCCTCGACCTGCTGGGCTCCGGCGATCCTTCTGCCTCAGCCTTCCCAGTAGCCGGAACAACAGGCACGCACTACCACGCCTGGCTAATTTTTGATTTATTGTAGAGATGAGGTCTCGCCAAGTGGCCCAGGCGGGTATCAAACCTGTGGGCTCCGGCAATCCACTCACCTCGGCCTCCCAAAGCGCTGAGATTACGGGCTGAGCCACCGAGCCTGGCCCAAATTCCACTTTTTCATTGATGGCATATAAGAAAACAAATGACTTTTCTATATTAACCTTTTATCTTGCAAACTTATAATTGCTTATTAGTTCCAGGAGGGTTTTTTTTGGTCAATTCTTTTGGACTTTCTGCATAGACAATTGTGGGGGACCAGCCCCCACGGAGAGATTTAGAGTGTCCCTGGAAAGGTGTGGTGGCGTCGGCTATTATTCCTGGGGAACAAAGGGATTAGACTCCCGTCTAGTGCAGGAGCCGATTCTGCAGGAGAGACAGATATAGAGAGAGAGAGAAAAAGAGAGAAAGAAAGAGAATGGACCACTGTTCAAATGGATTTGAGCAGCAGCCGTTTAATGGAGGTTTTCATGTTCCTTTTATCCCAAATTTTCGAAGGCTAAATCACAAGACTTTCACGTGAGCACAAAGCCGGGTGGATGAGGGGTGCCCCCCCCCCCCACCAGGTGTTTGCTCAGGTATGAGGAAGGACAATCCCAATAAAATCACAAGATGTTTACATGAACACAAGATGAGGTGGGTGGGGGGCGTCCCCCACCCACCAGGCGCTTCCTCAAGCATGAGGGAGGGCAATCCCAAAACTATCTTACTGTTCCTCATGCTTGGCTAATATTCCTCAAGAGCAATACAACAATTCCAATATCATAATATTCTAATGATCAATAACTTTTAAAACTTATGCATTTAATGACTAGAGTTAATCCTAACTCCTTTGTATTTAAG